>CM022671.1:12375677-12565677 GCA_012295275.1 Chrysomallon squamiferum
TATCAGAGAGAACGACATTTGGAGAGAGAGAGAGAGAGAGAGAGAGAGAGAGAGAGAGAGAGAGAGAGAGAGAGAGAGAGAGTATTCTGATAAATAAACGGTAAACATCTGTACCACTGTCAGCCGAGTCGCTGTTTAGAGACTGGATTTTGAAGAGTCTGGCAAGCAGCGATCTAGCTATGGGAATCATCATCGCCGTCGTCGCCGTATTGCTAATCCACATCGACAGAAAACCCGTGCCTATTGCAAATGCTAGTAAAAGTCTGATGAAGATGAAGGAAGGTATTTGTAATTATATTAGCTGGATCATAAGGAGATACATATATATATATAAATATGTACACAGACAGCCTGATCAAAATCCCTTATGATATTTACATATTTTTTTATGAACAGTAATAAAATCTTTAGAACAGCTTCATTTAATCTGCCATAGCACCCTGTTTTATAGTTAAAAATCAGCGATAGACAGGATATTGCAAATTTATCTTTGTCATTAATCTAGAAAATGTAGAAATAAATGATTCTAAAAATCTGAAATTTTATATTAATTTCTCTCCTTTATACAATGATACTTTCATTCGTTATTTCTTTCTTTCGTTCTTACCTTTTTGGTCTGATGCCAAATACCAGTAACAGCTTGAGAGCAAATCTCCTGTGCAGCTTACACTTCTCGATCGCAAGAGCCACTATGAGGCCGCCCATGAATAAAAATATCGTATCCTAGTAGTAACAACAGCAAAGACACTTAGTAACAAACTCCTTTCAATTTTCAACATTAAATACGTAGCTAACAATCCCTTTTTAAATCAGTTTACTATTAATTCTACCACGACAGACAACTGTTACTATCACTACTGCTGCTACTACTACATCTTATGACAATGATATGCAGTCAGCATCATTTTACAAATGGTTCAGATCACGACGATTGAAATTATATAAAAATGAGGGAAAATTATTATAAATAAATAAATAAACTGTGAACCCAAACAACTTTAACAGCGACACTGTTGGATATACTGTTAAAAAACTAGTTAACAGACTGCGTTTTGTGCAACGAATGTATAAAACCAAATTATATTCGTACACTACCTTACAGTACATAGGAGTCAGTTTTTTGGCAGGTGCTACTCCAAGGAGAGGGTAGAGAACTACTGGGAAAAGTGAGGTTACTGGAAGAGGTAGCGACTCTGTGATCCAGTACACTGACATCAGTAGTAAACCAAACGCACATCGAGATTCCTGAAACAGTTAAATTTGTATAAAGTGAACGCATATCCTACAATACATACATACATATATACATATATACAAACATACGTACATACATACATATATATATATTTTTTTAAATTGTATTTTCCCGTTCCAGCCATACTTATATTATAGATTTATCAAAGAATATGTTTGTATTTTTCCACCTATGAGAAGGTGAATAGAAAAGATTATTTATAGCTTATTAAAATTATACAGTGGATTGTGACAGAAGCTTTATTGTTTGGTATCTTTATTTGTCAAAACCCATAATTATCTTCGACGTCTAATTTATTCATTAACTCTAAACAAACCGTGGACGATCCTGGAAGTATTAAAGGTATTAATATGAGTGGTGTTAAAACAATCACAAGCGTCTTTCTTGTTGCTTTTATTTGCGACAACATTGTCATTGTCTTCATTAATCACCAGTGTACAATGTCTTTGGTAAATCCTCGTAAAGAAAGAAAGAAATAACTTCAGTTAATAGTCACTTAATATTAAACAGATAAAGTACTGTATTTAACGATTCCTTGTATTATCATCCACAACACTGTAAAATTGTTCATGTCGAGAAATGTTGGTAGAACAAAAGCATGTAACTACTGAAGACTTGTATCTCCTTTGCACGCATAAAGTGAACATAGTTAATTTAAGGACCAGATCCAAGGATTTCCGAAAAAGGGATGATTATTTAGAATTTCCTAAAAGTGGGTGAAATCTTTCTGAATGATATACTTTCAAAATAAAATGAGTTTCATTATAACAAAAACACACACTCACATACATTAAAAAAGAAAAAAGAAATAAAAAATTAAAAAGAAATAAAAAAATAAAGCCTAAAAAAATAAATAACCTAATTGAGGTTTAAAGAATGGAGTGCTGATAGAGAATTTCAGAAAAGAGAAAGCAGACCTTGTTGTGATAATAAATTTCGATGTAGATTATTTCATTATAAACAAAAAAGAAAGCATTTCGGAAATTATTTTTAGTAAAAAAACCGTCAAAAACAAGAAGAAAATACAAACTGAGGGTAGATCTTACCCCACCCACAACCCTGACTCAGAATGTGGCTTTTCATAAAGACATTTTCACGTCAGATTAGTTAGCTGATGGGGAATCACGTCTAGTCATGCCATAGACATTGTCATACTTATTACTTATTATAATGAAAACAGCATCGAAAGGCTCCATTGTGATCTAAATTAAAGAAATAATAAAGTGTAAAAGGTTTACGGTTAACGAATGTACTATTTTTATTTTATTAAATTTTTCCTTACAGTCTATTTTTGTTAATAGTTGTTATTGTTGTCCTTATGTTATTGCAGTTCTAACATCAGTGAAAATTAATATCATTAACTGCAAATCTCAAACCATTCTATAAGTATTTTGTCATACCACTATGATTCATGTTAATAGTACTAGTAATAATAAATAAATAA
This sequence comes from Chrysomallon squamiferum, assembly GCA_012295275.1. NCBI lineage: Eukaryota > Metazoa > Mollusca > Gastropoda > Neomphalida > Peltospiridae > Chrysomallon > Chrysomallon squamiferum. Next base: position 12,378,377 of record CM022671.1, read on the forward strand.
ATAAATAAATAAATAAATAATCTTCAGTTCTGTATCCTTTCTAACACACTAGCACCTTTTAGGAGAAAACTCGAAATCTAGAAATCCTAAACAATCATAACAATGACAACAGGTTCATTACAAGCTGAAATTTAGAAATATAGTTTTCTATCTCTGTGTGTGGTGTGTGTGTGTGTTTGTGTGTGTGTATGTAAATGTGTGTATGTGTGTGGTTACGAACAGCTACCATACCAGTGATTCTCGCATCTCCTTAAAAATACAGTCATTGATGATATATCGTCTATTCCTTATTTTCTATAGTTACTTCATCTAGATTTTCTATTGCTTCAGTTTGGAAAGTTTTACTTCTGCTTAATTCTATTACTGCTTCTGAAAATACTGCTGCTATTACTGTTACTACTACTACAGCTACTACTGCTGCTACTACTTCTATTACCAGTAACAGTACTACTCCTACTCCATTTCTTCTGCTGTTGCAAACGCATTTCCACTCTAATAACTTCTTTGTTTTCTAATTAGCATGAACACTGACTTTCTTTCTTGTTTTATAATTGTCGAAGTGAAAAGATTTCTCTAGAGTAATAATAATAATAATAATAATAATAACAAAAACAACAACAGCGATGGTAATAATGATGTTGACGATGATGACGACGACGATGATGATAGCAATAATGATATTAATAATCATCACCTCATTCAATTTTTTCTCTCTCTGTGTTCACTGATTAACAAATTAAAAAAGAAAAAAGAAGAACCAACAAAAAATGAAAAATAATCCAGCATGTTTCGAAAAATAATAAAAGTGAACCATGCAAAAAACAAGAGAGAAAACAATTACACAGGGACTGTTAAACACCATCCAATAATAATAATAATAATAATAATAATAATAATAATAATAATAACAATAACAAAACAACAACGACAACGACAACAACAACAATAATAACCATATAATAATATTTTGAATAACCTATCAAATATTCTCGTCTTTGGACATGTAAACGACACACACACACATTCTTACAATCGGTAAAATAGAACACGACAAATAAATTAGCCTTTACGCCCGTCCTAATCTGAAAACATTCTTGTTTAATGGACTAATCACAGATCTTGAGTTGACTTCACAGCGATGTAGCCATGACTACGTTTTTTAAACTGTTCAGTTGTTCCGCGCCATTTGCCCACGCGCTGCATTCTTACAAATTGTGCGCATTCGTGAGCATCGGAAAAGCGCACGACAATTTCGAGATCGGGCAAGGCAAGTCAATTAGAGCTTTGGGAAAGGCTTGGTTGCTTCTTCGCAACACTTCGAGCAATTTAAATACATTGCCATAACATTAACACCAACCAAAGAACTTTTTCTACATTATCATCATGGGATAGAGACCTGACTGATAGGTTTTAAATGTAATTTTCTAGTCTATTTTTTTTTTTTTCTTTCTTTTTTTTTTTTTTTTTTTTTTTTTTTTTTTTTTTTACGTTGTTCACTAAATAATTCTTGATTATATTTCAGGATTTAATTACACCCTTTGGTCTTTGTGACCATACTCATTACACCCGTTCTCAATTACTTACATGACGTTCGGGAAGACTTGAATTTTGTTGGTTTAACTTCTTATTTTGGTCTTACGTTAATGAGTGATGGTTTCAAACATATTTCTATCTATGATAAATTTAATTTACACATTTACAATAATTACTACCTGCTCTGATTCGAAGCAGAACACTGCAAGATAGAGAGAACAGAAATCAAGTAGAATATGAATAACTCAATGAAAAAATACACTGGAATATAAAACCACTAGTGATAAAATATTTTTATTTAAATCAATAAATAGGATAATGTTATTTCAGTGGACTAAATCATCTGGTTACAAACTGAAAATTTATTCTTACCTAAAGCGTCGCTTTTTTTATTAGGTATATTACGGATTCTTTAACACCCCCCCCCTTCCAGGAATTTTGAAGAAAACGCAAAGGAGAAATAAAATCGCGAGAACTAGACTGTTTTTATCAGTCTGATCAGTATCTGTTCCATATTGAGGCGATCAAAGAATAATTGTTTAATATTCGTGATGGATTAAATTTAAAATATAGCCTTGTAAAAAATATTAGAAATAATAATAATGAAATTATGTCTTTTTATAAATAAATAAATAATAATAATAAAGAATAAATAAATAAAATACAGGAACAGAAGTGTTAAATTGCTTTTAAAATGTCCACATCTAAGATACAACATCTTCTAACAAACTAACATTCGTTTCCATTGTAATTTCTTTAATACAAACAGCAAACCGTTAGCAGTTTCTGATTCCTTGGAACCAAAGCAGAGAGACAGAGAAAAATTACAAATGCTTAAAATTTCCTGATTTTTTTTCTTTTAATATCTTTCTCTATTTCTTATCTATCTATCCATAAGAAATATATATATATATTGTAGTGAATTATAGAATATTCACAAAATCTTTACTTTCATATGTCCATGTAAAGCAGAATGTCTGTAACCTGTCATCTTAAATAACATATTATGTTACGGTAATATTTATTTAGTTATCTTGTATAATTATGTTTTTATAATTTATATTTTTACAGTTCTTAACTGTTTATCAAATTAATGACAGAAAATGGGGTAAATACACAAAAACTAAATAGCAGAGCGTATGCAGACGTACATGGGCTATTTAGAAGCTGTATTATATAATTAGGAGAAATTTCATAATAAAGAAACACTGGGGTTTAACAAACTCAAAAGTGGCATTAAACGCAAAGTAAAGTCAGAAAGGCTATCTGCAGAGGTGTAGACTGAACACCCGAGCGATTGGTATATGCGTAGCGGCACGCGTTTTGAACGAGATCTCTTTGACCAGTGCCCTTCTTGAGAGTCTGTGTGGGCCGTCTGCACAAGACAAAGGAAAACGCAAACAATGGTAAATATATTTTAATGTTTTGTATATGTAACATACATAATGCACGATTTAAGATAACTAAATCTATTACTGTTGAATTTTTATGGTGTTATTCTGTGGTACGTACTTACATTTATAATACAAAGTTAACGTATTTTAATAATTAAAAAGAGTATTGCTCTGACTCTGCGTATGTTATTTTTGTCTATTTGCGTTTATTTTAAAGATATATCTAGGTATTCAAAGTTGTTGTTGAACTAAAACATTTAAATATATTTTTTTAATAATAAATTTTCACTTAATATTATTTGCATGTTGGTTTATAATTGAGGAAAACTGAGTCTAGATAATGAAAGGTTTCGTTATATTGTTGAGAGAAATATTCTTTGTTAGGTTTGATGGGATTTCTGATGTCATATCGCCACTTCGATTTGCCCAGACAGGAAATTCATTCAGATCAAAGTAGGCTGTACCCCACGTGTTGACAGCCAGGGTTACCAGCAAAATGTTGAATATATTTAAAACGAATCCGGCTTTTGCCTGAAAGAAAAGAAATAAAATATTATCTTTAATTTATATGTGTAAAAGTATAATGATATGTAAGAAAAATATTTTTAAAAGTAAAAATAACATTATTAAATTTGAAACATTTCTCTTAATTTATATAAATTAATACATATACATAAACATTTCTTTCTTTATCTGTTTATAAAAAAGAAATACTGAAATAGACTAAGAGGTGTAAACGATGAAGCCAGATCCTTTTGTATACACCTATGTCCTGTGTCTTATTTGTTCATAACAGAACACAAAAAGGAAATACCGTGGAACCTCGAATTCACGGACCTCGGTTTTCAGAATTTTCGAGAAGTCCGGACCAAATCGTGAAAAAAAAAAAAAAAAAAAAAAAAAAAAAAAAAGAACTTACCACCATTTCGCATTAAGTTACTCTGGGTTACCACTATAAAACCACGCAAACCCTCTCCGCTGCTTCACTCTATTCGTCCGTGAAGCCGAGGTCAACAGTATCATTCTCGTGACAGTGCAAGGACGAGGAGGTTTTGTGTTAAGTGTCATTTAATGCACTGGAATGTAAGAATTGTCGTATCTTTTTTCTATTAAGGCTTTGAAAAAAAATCTGTCATTGTTTTCTTTTTTTTTTTTTTTCCAACTACCATGATCGTGTTATTTTAGTTTCTAACTGTATTGCTAGTAAAGATTGATTACTATGAATATAAAACAATTTTTGCAGTACAGAAAATAAATAACTATAAGCTATTGTATCGTGCTATCAACGATAGATAAAGATACATTAAGATACGTTCCTGGGGATTACTAAATACTTAGTTAATTTGTGCCTCCCACCATTTCACTGATCTTGATGTCTCCGTAAGAGTAAATGATAGCATTCGGCGGAGCAGCCACTGGTAACATGAACGCGAAGGACGCACAGATTCCCGCTGGGAGCATGAAATAAAGAGGATGAATCTCCATGGAGATAGCCTAGAAAATAATGACATGTGATTAAATTAAAATATTGTAAGAGAGATACCAGAGCCATAATCATACACGCACACACATACACGCATTTAAAAAAAAAAGGCCCTCGAGCACTCATACTCGCACAAAACAGTTATTTAGATAAATATATGCCAGATGTTTTTAACAGAAATAGAACTTCCAAACAACAAATACAGATACATGCACACCCATATATACAATAACTATATAAGAAACACAAAACTTACAAGATCAGCTATAATTGGAACGAAAAGTGAGACGACAACCATGTTAGACATGAACTCGGTGAGAAAACAGGTGAACGACACAACAACGAAACAAGCACCTTTCGGTCCCAAACTTTTTATAAAGTAAAGTTTGTGTGCTAAAAGTTGCGATAAACCTGATATCTAAAACGAAATAAATACAAAAAAAAGAGTAAAAAAAATAAAAAATAAATAAATAAATAAAATAAAATAATAATAAAATAATAATAATAATAATAATAATAATAATAATAATAATAATAATAATAATAATAATTTAAAACAAAATTAATTAGATTTTTTTAAAAGTAACACAAATACTATAACACTGTAAAAATTAAAATTAAAATAAAAAATAAAAAAAATAATAAATAATAATAAAAAAAATATACTGAAATACTGCATCTGTGTGTGTGTGTGTGTGTAAGTGTGTGTATGTGGATGTGTGTGTGTGTGTGTGTGTGTAGATGTGAATACTGAATTATTTTTTTATTTGTTCATGCATTCATTTTCTTAAAATTCTTTCATAAATTCTTGTGTGTGTGTGTGTGTGTGTGTGTGTTAAACAAGTCTTTAAATGTATTATTTATTCAGTCATAAATCTAAACCGTTTGTTCTAATATTTTTTTTTTAATGAAACTTACCTTGCATGCTTCTGTCAATGCAAATCCTCCACCTAAAAGCAGAATGACGCCCCAGGGCAGAGACCTGGTGACGTCAGACCACTGAATAATGCTAGGAGTGTCAGACGGTAGTGATGCCGAGGGAACTGCAGAAATGTTCATATTAAACAAACTAGATAAATAACTAAATTACGTCTTATAAGGGAAAACGATGTTACAAAAATTGTGCCCATTAATTATTATTGTTGTTGTTGTTGTTATTATTATTATTATTATTATTATTATTATTATTATTATTATTATTATTATTATTATTATTATTTTGCTTCATAATGAAAGTGCTTTCAGACTAAAAGGTAATTCCAGTATAGTAATTTAGATTCGACCCTATCATCGTTTTGTCGTATTTTTAAAACTAATTTATTTTCTTATTTATTACGACGTGCCTTTCTTGAAACGCAGATAACTGGGCCATCTTGTTGGAAATAGGAAAATGCTAAGTATGACCAACACGGACGGCACTGCATCGGATACATATCTGAAATATTAACCAGAAAACATTTAAAATAAATACTAGCAAACAATGTGTGTAAGTATATATATATTTTGTGAGTGTGTGTGTGTGTATATATGTGTGTATGTGTGAGTGTGTTTGCTTAAGTATATTGCAAGGGTATATTCATGTAAATATGTATACTTTTATATACATCAGTTACTATGTATGTAAATGGGGATGTATTATAAAATCTAATATCTTGTGGATATGGAAATTTACCCTTTATGAAACAAATTTGCATATCCAGGAAAGAATCCTGGATTTCTTGTCAACCACAGAAGAATCAACAGAATAAGATGTACGAGAACGACGTGTTCTGAAAAACTAAAGTGACGCACGGAAGTGTGAGATAGCCTCAAAGGAAGTGTATGTCCTTTCAACACAAACAGGCTGAAGTTACCAAACTCAGCGTCCTGTCGACTGATGGAATTTGCTGACTTGGAATATTAATATAAACTAAATGCAGTTTTGGGGGTTGTTAGGACCATGTTTTCATTTCAAGTATGTTGTAAAAGTGAATCGAAGACTGCTGAAATTTCGGGTCAAAATGCGAATGTGGGAACTTCAACCTGTGTACGTGTTTATAAATAAATATTGATGAATCGCGAGAATCAAACATATATTTGATGGCGTAAATAATGAATTCATTCATTAATGCTGACATTTAAATTACTTGTTTACCATAATCTGAATTGTTATTCTTTTAAAAATATTAATCAGAAACTCATGAGATGAATAGTTCAGGATATGTATCAGGAATTCATGCTGATTAAAATTTAAGAATACATGTTTATCTACTTATTACAGGTGTTATAGAATTTAACACAATCTCTCTCTCTCTCTCTCTCTCTCTCTCTCTCTCTCTCTCTCTCTCTCTCTCTCTCTCTCTCTCTCTCTCTCTCTCTCTCTCTCTCTCTCTCTCTCTCTATATATATATATATATAGAGAGAGAGAGAGAGAGAGAGAGAGAGAGAGATATATTCTTTAATTTCCATTCATTTACCTTATTTATTTTAACGGTAATAGTAAATATTTACCTCATTGGACCTAATTTCTTGTATTCCTTTCGAATCAGTTGCATGATTTCCTTCTTGGTTCTGATTGTAGCATCACTTTCTTTTCGACAGTGAAATGTTTCGCTAGACATCAGTGTAGTAATAAATATAAAACAGTATATGTCTAACATTTTCTAGAGTAATACAGTTTTAAAAAAACCCTTTATTTTCACTGGTTTGGATATTTAAGCAGTTATCGCAAAAATTAATGGTAATGAAGACATCAATAGATGAAATAAACATGTTGATTTTATTTTTGTTATATTTATTATTGAGGTGGAAATAAATTAACTGAAAAGAAAATAACATCAGTTCTTGTTTAATGACTAAATACAACACGTAGAATATCGGATTCACGGATTATGTGAAGATAATTAAGAACAAAGGAAATGTAGTAATGCTGTACCTGGGTCCCAGAAAAACCAGCTGAAGCCAGAACCAGATAAAGAAGAGAGAAATCAGTGACACAGGCACTGTGAACACCATCCACGACAGAAACGTGATTCCAGAACTGCCGCCAGCCAACCTGTATTTACAACAACAACAACAACAACATCATAATAATAATAATAATAATAATAATAATAATAATAATAATAATAATAATAATAATAATAATAATAATAAATAAATAAATAAAATAAAACAATGAAGAAATTTTAGAACTAAAAGCTTTAATTTAATAAAATATAATCAGTGTGTTTGTAGATCATTAGGCAAAATTGTCGATGAGCGACAAGACATCAGGTTTCCGGTGTGGCAGGAAATCACAGACATCAACTCGTGATTACCTAGGAAATCACACACTCCAACTCGTGATTACCTAGGAAATCACAGACCCCAACTCGTGATTACCTAGGAAATCACATACCCCAACTCGTGATTACCTAGGAAATCACACACTCCAACTCGTGATTACCTAGGAAATCACACACTCCAACTCGTGATTACCTAGGAAATCACACACTCCAACTCGTGATTACCTAGGAAATCACACACCCCAACTCGTGATTACCTAGGAAATCACATACCTCCCGAAAATCACATACCCCCCGAAAATCACACCCTCCCTCATAATATAGCACACATACCAGTAAAGATGGTGTTTTTAATTGCATCTCACCATAAGCCTTCCTTCCATAATCTTAACAATATATATTTGTTCGATAGAAATGGATCAGACTGGTTAATTTTGCACAGAATTAATTATAATTTTGTTTAAGAATGGTTTAAAGTACAGTATGTCAGTTAAATTGCAACAAAAAGTATTGAATTCTGCCGCTACCCTAAAATGTTTTGAGTTTTTTTTCTGACTGTTTTTAGCTCCAGCTACAAAAAGCTCAAGTCCCATACTTGTGATACACAACTAAAAAATAATAAGAGCAACAAACTGATTTGAAATTATTTATTGACCAACAATACACCATCGATGAACACTTTATATCAAATTATGTTGCATCAGTCACACATAAAGATAGTATGTAACTCTTTCCCTTCTGACTGAGATTCATCGGTCCTACAAGATCTATGCAAATGGTGTGCCAGAAGATGGGAGTAACAGGGGTACTACATTTAGGTATATTTTTAAATATTCATACAACAAAATAGTGTACTGTATACTGCATTAAACAGAATTCAGGAAGTCAGCTCTAATATACTTGGCTTGGATACTTTAACTACAGGTAATCATTTTTATTTATTCTGAACAAAACTCCAACTTGGTAACTTTGTTTTAGAATCTAAAAATACAGTCAGCTAAAATGATAACTATGGTGTGTACAGTGAAGTACAGTGTGTTTATGAAATAGCTAGTTTTGGAGATTATGAACGCCGCACTGCCGATGACTGGATCTCGCGCAGTGTTTAACACCGCCTGGTGGCAGAGGTGGTCACATCCTGGTTAAACAGGTAGGTCGTTAACTGAGGATTGCTCTACACATATCTTAAAAAGCCATCTCTGTGTAAGAACAGAAATAGAAACATGTATGTTCTTGGACATATTTCTTATGTTTATTGACAACTGAAAATAAGCTGTTTTTGAAAAGTGATATACTTACTCATCAGCATGTGCTTTTACAACCAGATTAGGGGGCGCTCCTGTCAGCGTTGCTATACCACCACAGTGGGCACCGTAACAAATGCACAGTGATATAGCCTTGACTAAATTCTTTGAGTGTTCATCTAACTTGGAGAAATCAAGAGGCTTGTCGAGATTACTGATTTCTGAATCATGATCGGGGCTGTCAAAAATAAGAAAATATAATTTAAATGATCTAAAAGCAGTGTTTATCCGCCTCCATATCATATTCTTACTTATATGTTGTCTAACTGTTATTATCATCAATATTACAGTTTTACATCTACTCAAACTCATTTATTTTCAGGCGGTCTCATTTCCCCGTCTCTCTAATTATGTTTGAACGGGAGAAAAGTCTAGAAAAGGGCTGTGGTATAACTCGCGCCCTCTGTGCTTATGTCTACAGCAATATTATTTTTGACACTGATAACAAATCCACAGAAATAGAAAGAGAAATGCATAGTAATAGCCTGATATGAAGGTTTACACACAATGCGAAAATAGAAGCTTGACGTTGAGACAGTATAATAGACAAATAGATCGGAACTGTATTCTTATAACATGTTTAATTATATATGTTTGTGACTGGCCGTTAATTATTTCAATATATTTTGATTTTTCTTATTATATTTATAGAATGAGTAAGTTTAATAATACTTGTCCGAATTTAGAGTGATCTCTTCATGGTTCGTATTTTCTATGAATTGTGATTGGTTGTCATGATCACGTGACTTCATTATCAGAACTGAAATCATAATCTTCAGACGGTAATATTATATATATATACAGGGAATTGCAAAAGTAGGTATACAGTTATGAAAAAAAGAAAACACTTACAGTACTCATTGCATTTATTATTCAAACAAAAAAGCTAATATAAAAATACATTATTATTAATTTAAATAAAATATGGTTAATTTTTTTGTTTTGTTTTTCTTTTAAATTAATTTCATATGGTTTTAGTAAATAGTAATTTAATAAGCAATCACTGTTTATTGTTATCTGAGTAAAATTAAACCTTCCATGTCGTTCTCGTGTAGAGTTTTCACATGTCTTTCTATAGTGAACAGTCGGTCCAGTAAAGCTCTCGCTATAGGAAACATCATCGTCGTCGCAGCCGTGTTGTTTATCCACAGAGACATGAACGCCGTCCCTACCAGGAACGCGAGCAAAAATCTGTATAAAAACAAAACAGCAAGAACAAATCAATTATTTTTATTATCACTACCCTACTACTTCTATTCTATTTAAACACCTTTTACTACTATTACTACCAATTCATATTATCAACAGGTAACTTACCAATCACACCATTGTTTCTGAAGTAAATGTCATTTATATTCACAACAGCTTTATTATATTAGCATCGCAAAACAAATGACCATGACTGTCACAACAGCATTACAAATACTGGGATCCGTACGCAACAAAGTAAAAATTATATGGTAGGTTGAGGCCCAAGGCGGACCTCCACACGTAGCCATGTCTTAAAACAGCACTGCATATAATGGAAGAAGAAATAAAGTTTTAGAAATTTGTACAAGATGGTTTGAGGGGAGCTGCAGATTGGGATATTAAGCGTACTGACAGATGTAACTGTCTATATGATCCTGTATAGAGGAGTTTCTTAATCAAAGTACTATAATGATCATTGACACATTTGTGAGAGTGGGAAACATGACATCAGACAGTATACTATTGAGGGATAATTTAAACAATAACTGTGGTTTCATATCTAAATGATGAATTAGGGATGTCATTTAGGAACATATTAAACAACAATATATCATATCATATTAACATGTTAAAAGTCGTGAAGAAACAGGACCTAAAAAAACAAAAAGAATAAATAAATAAATAAATAAAGAGAAGCGGTAGTCTGATTTGGGACCAACAAGATATGTCGTTTAGACAGGGTGCCGGTTTATACAGATGTGGCGACGTGGGCAAAATACTTGCCTTACTTGTGGGGTCACCTCACTGTGCCCGCACCTATTGTTATATATTACTGAAGCAGACGATGAAACAAATACATTTATAGTTTATTTCCCAAAAGACCAACAATGGAGTTATAACATTTCACAGTCCAACAAAATGGGAGACCAAATCAACATATTCTATTAGAGATTTCTGTTCTGTCAAGAGTAGCATTTGTATACAAGTTGTATAATATTTAGTTTTGTCAATACTGACACAGTTTTGCAAGTACGATCACTTCTTAAACAGTAGCGGCTATTTGCACCTAATTAGGTTACTGCGTGAGATGAAACGATCGCGTTTCTTTGAAGGCTAATAAATAATGATGCCATACTTCTTGTAATTACTATATGCAGCTAAATGAACTAGTGTGTGTTGATACCTAAGTGAATTTACTCATTTAGTTTTTGTGTAAAAAGCAGAAGTCTTCATAAATACATTTTGCAGTGTTTAATTGAATTGGTAATAATTGTATTTCAAAGTCAAGTTGCCAACCTTCCACCAGCTTTTAATTATAAAATGTTAGCTTCAATATAGGCCTGTTCTCTCTTAATCATATTTATGAATTTAAAATTGTTTGGATGACTGCTGCCCATCATCTTCAGTTTTGAATGCCATCCCTTAACGTGATTCGTAGTACTGGCACCATTTGTTCGGTGACATAGTCCGCAAATGTTAAAACTTGTGGATCCTCTACACAGGCTTGGATTCTGAGTAACTGTCCATTTTAACGACACTGACTATAGCGAGTGAAGCGTTCAGCCGTATCACTTAATCCCTACAGACTGCGGGCACAGTGAGGTTAAACCTTGTTTGTAACCCATGGCAGAGTATAAGTCACTTCTGTGTTTTTTTCTTTTAAAATGTGTTATTTATTTATTTATTTATTTATTTATTTATTTATTTATTTTTATTTATTATTATTATTATTATTATTATTATTATTATTATTTAAACATATCACTTGGAAGTTGAAAGTATTGATACATTTTGTCTCCATTTTGTCCAAAGAAACTAGAGTTCTCAGATTCAAGAAAGAAGCTGCAAGTAATCGTAAACAAACAAGAATAAAAAAATTTGTATGTTTGTTAAATACCTTGCTTTATTTCTCCCCATTTTTTAGCCTCGCGAAAACCCTCCATAGCTAAATCTTTCTCCTTACACAGTGGGTTTGATGAAAACTCTTCTGTTCATTTTGCTTTAGAAAATTCGATACGTTGCTCTTTTTTAAGTCGCTCTACAATTACCACCAATTCAATTAAACACTGCAAAATGTATTTATGAAGACTTCTGCTTTTTACACAAAAACTAAATGAGTAAATTCACTTAGGTATCAACACACACTAGTTCATTTAGCTGCATATAGTAATTACAAGAAGTATGGCATCATTATTTATTAGCCTTCAAAGAAACGCGATCGTTTCATCTCACGCAGTAACCTAATTAGGTGCAAATAGCCGCTACTGTTTAAGAAGTGATCGTACTTGCAAAACTGTGTGTCAGTATTGACAAAACTTACTATTATACAACTTATTTTGTTTTTTTCTGGAATTTACACCCGAAATTCGAAGTAGACAATGACTATGAGTTCATTAGCATAAACTGTAGGATTACAGTACAGAGAAGACTGCATGACAGCTGTATAATAACATTTAAAACACATATCCTGATTAGATAGGGTTTTAATTAATAACAGATTAACAATAGCTGGACGAGACTTTGAAATCTGGATTAGTCAAAGACTGTACATAATATATACTGAAGGATATATATATATATAAACCAGACTACCTGAGAAATACAAGCGTCCTGTTAGAGCTCTGTTGTGAATTTTGTAACGTCAGATTTGATGTGTGGTATGGAAAATAAAAAAAAATAAAAATAAAATCCTTTAACCCGACCCGGAAAAGCTGAAACTGGATGAACGCTAAACAAGTATTTTTTCATGTGGCTTTATTGTAATACATATTATTTTCGACGATAATATGAATTTTATTATAAACTGCTGTAAAATCCCCATGTATTAGTCAATATAATTTTTGCAATTTAAATAATTATTTATTTTGTTTTATTTCTGAAAAGAGGTTCGCACGCAATTATTATAAAAATATATAGTTTTAATACGAGATGACTTTCATTATACTTAGAAACAAAAATTTCAAATCCGCTTATGTTAGTATAAGAATGTATTTCATATTGATGGCTGAATTTAATTAGTAAAATTAATTATTTACAATTTAATTAATTGAATATCAAAATGTGTATATTTTATTTTAGAAAAATTATTGGATAATTGAAGAAATGTTTTAAGTAATGATCTTTCGGAATTACCTTCTAGAACTAACTCCAAAGAACATGAGAAGTCTAAGAGCAAATCGTTTGTGTATGTTACACTTTTCTATGGCAGTAGCTATAATCAGTCCTCCAATGAGCAAAAAATCAACATCCTGAAATAGAGAAACAAGCAAGCAAACAAACAAACAATCAAACAATCAAACAATCAAACAATCAAACAATCAAACAATCAAACAATCAAACAAACAAACAACAAACAAATAAATAAATAAATGACTACTAACATGTAAAAAGATAATTAACGAATATTATTTGTCTACTAAATAAAATAGATTCGTAATTTATATTTAATGATTCACTTAGAATAATCATATATATAAATATATATAAATAAACAATTTACATGTTGTTATGTTATAAACTGAAGTATAATTTGTGGCGTTCCTTGAACTGAATATAGGAATATAAGATAATGAGAAAGGAATCTTTTATAATCACTTCTAAGTTATATAAAAAAAAAAAAAAAAAAAAAAAAAAATTAAACATACTTAAACCCTAAACTGATACTGATCAGTGACTGTAACTTCTTTTGTCTTTTTCTACAAACATGTTTGGTTTTCCATTTCTAGTCATGATCGCATGGATAAGAAAGTGTAGTTTACATTTGCTATCTAAAGTTACTCACTGTAAACAGGTCACTAATGGCAGAAAATGAGCTCCATTATCGTAGTTATTTATATATTAAAAATTGTTAATTTAATAATTTCATAAAACATTTTATGTGTTTTTATTAATTATGGTTTTAATTTAAGTTAAACATTTAAGAATCACTGGAAGGTATTTTTATTTATTTATTGTATTATTATTATTATTTTAATAAATTTAATCACAAAAGAAACATAAGGGTATCGGTATCTCCCTGTGATATAATGTCATATATTACAAACCTTGAAAAAAAATTAACGTGCTAATCAGAGCTAGCTGTTGTGAATATATCACAAAGTTCAGCGTACCTTTATATACTGTGTAGAGAGCACCTCAGATGGAGCCACACCAAGCACGGGAAAGACCACGATGGGTAACAGAGCGGTGACTGGAAGTGGCAGCGCCTCTGTGATCCAGTACACGCACATTAACAACAAACCGTAAGCACATTTTGATTCCTTGAAAAAAATAATTTGAAAAGAAACAAAACACAAAATTACTACTTATATATAAATAAACTCTCTCTCTCTCTCTCTCTCTCTCTCTCTCTCTCTCTCTCTCTCTCTCTCTCTCTCTCTCTCTTGTAAACGTGTGAGACAACATGTGATTTTTTCTATTTCGCTCTTGTTGCACACAGGAAGATATACATAAACACTTACATATACTTACATATTAACACACTGGAAAATACTGAAATACACACTGAATGAAGATTAGTGTGATCGAGTTAATGAAGCAACTGATACTGATAAGAATTCACTATTTGTTTATAAGCATTCAGTACTGTTTAATAACTAAGATACAAAATCCTACCCGAGGTGCATGGAGGCTGACATTTATCCTAGACATTTTAATATAAATGAAAATATCAAATTAAAATATATATACAGAAATCATTGATGGAATAAGGATAACGTAGACAGTTGCTTGATCCTTACTGCTTTTAACTTTGTTATTATGCATTGTTATTAACAATTGTTGATAGGAAGTTATATAGATAGATAGATAGATAGACTGATAGATATATTTAAAGCATTTGTTTCGAGCTGTTTGTACGTATGAAGAAAGACACTTTTCTCTCAGTCAGATTACATGTAGTAAATTAATAAAGCTACCTTGGTCGTGCCGGGCAGAGCGAGTGGCATCAGCAGCACTGGCGAGACGATGATTATGAACGTCTTCCACGACGCTTTTGCATACTGTAGTGCAGTTGCTGGTCGCGGCCTAAAAGGTTTTTTTTTTATATATAAAAAATACACTATTAATTTACGTAGAGAACAAAAAAATATACTGGTAAACTAAAGATTATTTATATATTTTTCGCAAAATTTGGTTAGCAAAAACAAAACAAAACAAAAATTGTTAAAAAATAAAAAAAAAAAAATAATAAAAACAATTTAATTTAACACTTGAACTTTAAATATTGGACAACACTAATAATTTGAAAAGAAACAAAACACAAAATTACTACTTATATATAAATAAACTCTCTCTCTCTCTCTCTCTCTCTCTCTCTCTCTCTCTCTCTCTCTCTCTCTCTCTCTCTCTCTCTCTCTCTCAATCTCGTATATAAGACCATATTATCTAAAATGCCGTATTTACATCATGACTGAAATAGAAAAAAGAAAAATTTGAAGATAGGAAGGACTTCATCTTTAAAAAAATAAAAAAATAAAAATGTAGAATAAAAAATAAAAAAAATAAAAGAAAGAAAAAAGTTAAAAAGTTAAAAATAATATATATATAAATTAGCTATTCAGTCTCATAATAATGATAACAAAAAAATAATAATAATAATAAAAAAAATAAAACATGCATGATTTTTAAACAACTCAGACTTTTTGCTGACCAATGTTTTTTTTTCCTATTTTCATCTTGAAGGTCAAATCCACCCATTTTGTTGTAAATACTAGAAGATAAGCCGGGTATTAGTAGTAGTATATATATTTTTTTATTCATTAAAATAAGCCTTTTTAGAGTTAGTTGGACTTTTTTCTTATAAACAAAAACAATAATTTCGTAGTCAACATAAACATTTCAAAAGAAAAAAAAAAAAAAAAAAAAAAAAAAAAAAAAAAAGGTGAAAAGAAGAAAAGAACTTTGTACCCTTTTCTCTGTTTGTATACAATACTGTTTTGCTGAATCATCTTTTCATTAAATTACATTAAATAACACAGGTGAAAAATATGTTCTGAAAAACAGAATATATACACCTTTTTTTTTCATAACAACGGACTAACTTGATAAAATAATAATATTAAGAATAAATAAATTTAAATTAAATTAAAATAAATTAATAAATATTAAATAATAATAATGATAATGATTATAATAATAATAACAACAATAATAATAATAAAAATAAAATAAATAATTTATTGTTTAATTTTTTAAAATTAATTTTGCTATTTTCTTTATTTTTTTTTTTTACTTTTGAGAGTGAGGGGAAAAAAATAAACCTACTGCAAATATGGTACAGTATCTGACCTATTTTAAATAAACCGTACAGCATTTGAATTTATCGCAGGTTATTATATTGAACATATATTTTAAAAAGGAAAGACAGTACACTTCAAACGTGTTAGTTTTCAATTCTGCAGGTGCATACAATGTTTAAACACTAACTACTTACATAGTGGAATATGTTTCCAAACCCAAGACACATTCACAGTGGACGAAAGTTGTGGTCTGGACACACTTCGGTGCGTTCATTGAAGCATCGTATACAGAGCTAGACAATGATATATTTCATGAAGAAGAGATTACAATGTGGAAATCACTAACAGCTCATATACAAAGTCAAATTCTCACGCAGCTAATACGAAATATTAAACTAATTAAAAAAATGTTGCTGTTATTCTGACAACATAAATACCTAAACCGTTATGTTTTTCAATAAATAAATTTCAAAAAGTAATGATATTCCGTTAGCCCAGTGAAATATTGTACTCAGGTAAGAAATACTATCCTATCGATAAAGTAGAATGAATTAGATTTATTGTTAGTCTGTTATTTCTGTATGAAAAGAGAATATGTTTCTAGCGGTATACAGATATAAAACATAATCATATATAATCATATATGCATATCGTTAATCTGTTATGAACGAAATGAGACATAACAATTTAAATATCTACATGTATACATGTCTAAAACGGCTTATCTCGTTGGTCCCAAGTGAATCCAGTTTTGACAGAGCCCACTGTGTGTGTTTGTGTTTGTGTCTACGTATATGGTATAAAATATTATTTATTACTTGTAATTGGTCTTCTAGCTGGTTTTCTTCATTTAGAGAAATACATCTATTTTTTATTATTATTTTAATTTTTTATTTATATACAAACTAATTTTTAGTTTAATATAAACATGTGCTTCTTAACAGTTTTTTTTTTTTTTTTTTTTATATTATTATTCATATTTTTTTTATTTCTTTTATAAATTAAGTAAATACCTACTTTATTAAAAAATGTGGTGTGTGCTTCTGGTTGAGAAGAAAATTAAGATTCTTGGTGCTAATCGAAAAAGATAAGCTCGAATAGTACATGTCTCGACATCGTGTTTCTACTCTCGTTAATTATACGATCCTTAACCATAACACCATATAAGCATTTATTAAGAATTTAAAAGTTTTCCTTCTTTACAGTGAAATACAATATTTTATTATCAAATTTTAACTTTTCTGCTGAAATTAACAGCTCAGTTTTTTTTAGTCATTCGATCATGTTTTCGTAATTGCATTAAGTAATATTCGATGTTGATCTTTTCTTTCCAGTTGTTTTATTTTATTTTAAGTAAAGAATGGCATCTAAACAAATCTGAAAACAGGCTATTTAACTATAGGCCAGTGTGGTATACCACAAGTCAGATTATTAAATAACAGCATAGGAGGAACATAATATATGAAATTCCGGTATTATTATTATATGTAAGCAATGAGAAAAATAATAATAAGAAAAGAAGATAGGAATTAAAGTGAATTAAAAAAATACCCCCCCCCCAAAAAACAAAAGAAAACAACAACAACGAAGAACAACTACAGAAACAACAAAATGAAATTACTACAAAGATTCTTAAATTAATAATAATAATTTTTATTTTTAAATTTAAATTTTTTTTTAACATGCATGCTTGTGCTGTATTTATTTTAATTAAATTGTTTTAAAATAAATAAATTAGTGACTAAAAAGCAAAGGGCATTTTATTTCCAGCAGATACTGAATTACAGTGTGCATGTAACTGGATGTTGCGCAATAAAGCGTGATCATCGAGAAATCTAAGGAAAGATAACTCCATCGTTCACGTGCTTTCAAGGTTAAGCTGAACAAAACACCTTTATTTGGCTGACAAAGTGGTTTTTACTTTTTGGCCTTCTTACATAGTAAGTTGAATGTCATAAATAATTCAGTACAAATATGTGTGCATCATCATAGTTTTCTTTTAGTAGTATTTTTTGCTTGAACAAATGTTAGTCGATATTCGTGTGATTATGACAGTATTTGAGTATGTCTATGGGTATCTGTTTACTAGGTTTCGACAAAGAGAAAGGACAATGACAGCGTGAATTTGATTTGGTTACTTTTGTGGAATGTTATTATTCAATTAATTCTTTAAAAAATTCGCTTTTATTTCTTGACATCACACCTAAAATTAATAGCAATGCAGTAATGGTAAAAATGATGCAATTTGAATTTTCTAGAACTTCATCTTGCCTCGTCTTACTAGTCTGAGTAGTCAGTAGTCTGATATTAAAATAGGATATATATAAATTATAATTATATAATACATCACATCACTCCAGTTTCTCTTGATTTGTAGTAATGAGACATTGAGCAGTTATTCTTCCCTCAACAAGTAGTTGATTAAATGAATTTTTATTTTATTATTATTCCCTTAACTTTCTAATCCTAATGATTGTCAGGTTATTTTAAATGGAGCAAAGCATTAAGGTTATTTAATCACTGTAACAATGCAAGATAATCTTTACAACATTCTGCCACTACAGTTGTAATGAACATTATATTTTATTTTGTATTTCAGTATAAATGTTTGCTCTAGTAAATAGAATTTTATTTTGAAATGAATGTCGGTCATTGCAGATCATATATAAAATACAGGATATAACATTTTTAGTATTATTTTTATTGTTATATTGCTGGCTATTGAATGAATATTGTGTACCCAAATAAGACTATCATTATTCTTTTACTCTGTAAAACGGTTCTCATTTTGTCTTGTAAATAAAATTTATTTTAAAAACTTGTTTTGTTAATACTAATTGTATATAGTAATCCATAACAAGTTTCAAAAGTGTTTTTCAGTTTCATGCTCTGATAGTAACTGGTCCAATGTGTCCCATTTAATGGTCCTATTGTGGGATATGTTGGACTTTTTGATAACTTATCAGTAAAACTTTTTACAAATGTAACTTTGGACAAGATGTTACTCACTCATCCCTATCAAGAATTTTGAACTTTATAACAAGAATGGACCTTTGAGAAACGGAAATTAAAAACATGACCCACTCACCCACTGAGATTTACATTAACAATAATAGTAATAAAAAACAATATTATACTAAAGATTTCTTATTTAAAAATTTCTCTTGGAGAGATCATTCACATCCCTTTGAAATAGATGTAATGTTGTAAACTACTCGGACTGGAAAAAATGGATCAAATATTTTATATTGTCTTTTAAATATTATATTGGGCATCTATGGGTATATTAAATTTGTTTTGGAAATAGTACTGATAATAAAATATTTTTTTTAGTAAATATACTATGTTCTATGAAATAACCAAACAAACCTAAACTGTACATTTAAGATGTTTTTATATTGCTTTTGGTTTTCAGGAAGGTTAAAAAAAAAAAAAAAAAAATTAAAATAAAGTTAATATTTGTGGCCATACTACAGCAGTTACTTCACCTTTGTTACATATCAAGGTTCTTCAAATTGTTTTTCAAGTAGACAGGATTTAGATTATAGTAGGGACCACACATTGTTTATCACATACACATACATTGTTTGATGACTTCTTAACTGACTCTGACAACTATTTGCTCAACAATTCTGTAGTTCACGTTTTCACCTGACATTTTGCTGAGTGATTGTTGATTTGAGAATCTGATACAAACATTCCCACTACATAAAAGATTTTGCTATTTTATTGTCAAATAAAAATCACACACACACACACACACCAACACACACACACACACACACACACAGAGAATGAATTAAAATGACTTTGCAAAAACAAATTTCCACCTCGGGCATGTTTCCTTCATTCATATGAAAAAACCCCCATCAATTTCAGTTATTAAATTCAAAGCTTATAATATAGGCCCTACCAGACGAATTACAAAAGTAATGCATGTATTGTGCAAACTCTTTGAATTATATCTACACATGGACAGACATCAATAAACAATACAAATAAAAAGCATGAAAAAGGATTCACCATTATACAAAAGTTTCAGAACTACCTTTATTGCTAAGATGACATTAAATGTAATTAACAAAGGGATGATTTTTAAAATTTGTCTTTGCAGAACGAGATGTCTAAGTTTGCACAGTGTTTGCCAGAAGGCTATGGCTTTGTTGTTTTGACAGGAGTTGGATCAACTTTTGTCAACATGTGGATGGCAATGAATGTAATGAGAGCCCGTAAGAAGTATGAAGTAGAGGTAAATGTTGTGTTCACAAATTGTATACTTTCAAAAAAGTGCCTCCAAGTTAAAAAAAAAAAAAAATTAAATCTAAATAACTGAAGCATATTAAACACAGTAGTATATGGGTGTTTTTCAATAATTAATGACTATCTTTTGGTTGTTGTTAATATTTTGAATTTAATCATTCTTCTCGACCAATGAACCTTTGAATTGTTGTTAACATTTCATGAACTATTTGGTCAATTAAAAGTTCAGGACTGAGATGTACATTTGTCATTTTTTTACACAAAGTATGCTTATTTTGTAGTACCCAGATTTGTACAGCAAAACAAGCAAAGAGTTTAACTGTATTCAGAGAGCCCACCAACAGACGTAAGTAAACAAAAGCCATTACAAGAAAATAATTTGACTTTTTACTTTTTTTACACCTTAAATTGTTGTATTTTTAATTTTGTATGCAGACAAAATAGAATTTTTTGTTTTAAGTATCATCAAAGAACAAATTTTTTTCCTTATTTAATAAAAAATGTTTTTATAGCTTAAATACTTCCCCCCTCAAAAGAAATATATCTATAAAAGCAGTGAGGAACTATTGGCTGATGCTTGATAAACAACAGCAAACACCTTTTGACAGAGAAAGTACTGTTTTGTGCCACAGAATTTAATGATATCTTTTTCTGGTTTACGAGACTAAACACTGTACTGATGTCTTCTACTTATTTCACTCCCAGGCTTGAATCACAGCCACAGTTTCTGATGCTCTTGTTTATTGGAGGCCTACAATACCCGGTAAATATTTTCATCATAATGTATTTCTAATTTACTTAACTACCTTTCATTTTTGTGTTTAATGTCACATAGCTGACAAACTGGTTGTAATTAGATGTGTAACAGATAAATGTAAAATTTAAAGTAAATATCCTGTAATAATTTTTTGAAGCACATAAGTTTTCCACATCTGAGTAAGACATAGTGTTTAAAACTGAAAAAGCATTTATGACATGTTTGTCACTAATCTAAATGCCATCATTATTTCAGAAAATATCTGCAGCTGTTGGAGCTGTGTACCTTGTTGCTAGAATTGCCTATGCCACTGGCTACTATACTGGAGGTAAATATTTGTGAGAAATGCTAAATTACAGAAATGTTACTTTGATGAACAGTATATTATTCCCTAAAATCTGGCCTAATTCTATTTAAAATTTAATATAAATAATTGCACATTAATTGGAAATCTGTATTCTGTGTGATGGAGTAAATACTTGGTGAAATGTTTTGTAAAATCATTATTTTGTGTTGAAAATTCAGATCCTGCAAAGAGAAGACGAGGGACCTTTGGACACTTTGCTGAATTGGTTCTCCTTGGCAATGTCATTTCCTTTGCCTGCCACCAGCTGAAATGGGTACCATTTGGTAAATAATTCTTAAAGTATGTTTCTTTTTATATATTCATTTATATACTGTAAATAGCAATACAGTGTATAAACTGAGGAAATGTCTTAAAAATCTCTTCACAGAAAAATAAAGTTAAAATTACAACTGTAATTAGGTTCAAAATTGTTGTGAGTATTTAGTTAAGTTTATAGTTTTATTAGTTATAGTAGTAGTAGAATAGTTGTAGTAATAATAGTGAAAACACTGTTACATATATTAAGATAAATAAAAAAATTATTAATCATTTATTAGTGATAATACAGATTGACATAATCTTTTAAAGTTATCATGAGATGAAAATAATTATTTTATTACTATTCATTTTCTGTTTTCCTTTATTGTTCTTCCCCAGGTAAATGCACACGTTGCTAGAGATGTTTGTGCCTGCAGACCAGAGTTGTTTAATTCCACGTCATAGATGTTGTGCTTTTTTCTGCAAATGTACTGCTCTTTACTGATTTTTAATGTTACCTCAGTACTTCTGTGAAAGAGTTATATACAGATTTTCAGTTTGGAAATATGAAAATGAAAAGCAATCTTTTTGATTAAATTATATCAGGTTTGATAATAATTTTTCTCTAGCAGTATTAACATTCAAATTTTTAAGAATTTTTTGAACAATTATCTGTGTTGTGCACACATTTATATTTTCGAAAAACCATTAATTTACACTTTCAGGATTTTATTATTAGTGATCTATATAAAAGCTGTTTGGTATTAAAAATACAAAACACAGAAATAACTAATGTCAGAATAAGCTTGAGTTAAATAAACATCAATTTCCA
This sequence comes from Chrysomallon squamiferum, assembly GCA_012295275.1. Classification (NCBI taxonomy): domain Eukaryota; kingdom Metazoa; phylum Mollusca; class Gastropoda; order Neomphalida; family Peltospiridae; genus Chrysomallon; species Chrysomallon squamiferum. The sequence goes on from CM022671.1 coordinate 12,401,240, forward strand.
GTATATTTTAAATTTAGCTTTGACCTGTGTTTTGTACATATCTAATAGTGTATCATCTACTTGTATTTATATAACTACATCTTTGTAATATTATACAAGACAATTTTTGTTTTTGTTTTTTATAAGTACTATTGTGCTGTCTAACTTAATTGATGTTTTTAACTGAAATATTTGATGTGACATCATACATCTGAAATTTTAAAATTTCCAATTGTAGTTGACAAAAATGTTTGATTATGAAATTGATTGTTACTTGCTTTTTCAATATTTCTTGTCATTAGTTAAATTATAAACAGTATTTGAAGACCAAACTTGGATATTTATCCTAATAAAAATTCTTAAATTCTTTTGATATGTATATATAAAAGTAGTCATTTTAATAATGTGAAAATACGTTGCCAAATCTGTCCTGAAGGACTGGCACCAGTAATAGGTTCTGTTTGTCTGAATTATGCAGACTTTGCAGTGAGTATAAGATGTTTGCTTTTAAGTAATTGTTTTGGTTCAATTACTGATTTAATGATCAGTCGGATTAAAACTGAGATAAACAAAACAAATTATTTCTATGTTGTGGATTTACAGATTAAAAATGCAGTAAACTATTCTGGCCTGCAGGAAATGTTTTTCAAGAATGCAAGTATACAAACAAAAATCATTTGTGGCTTGAACGTTAATAGAATATTATTAGTCCTTAGTAAATGTTAGCAGTGTCAGATTTCATTTTTAAACTGAAAGTAACATGCTTGCTGAGCAGGTATGTGGTTGAGATGGCATAACAATAGTTTGGAAGTTTTGTTTAAATTTGTGACATTCCATTCCTTGCCAAGTAGTTAAATATTCTCTCTGTTTTCATAGCAACAATTTATCTAATTTTATACTAGTTGTGAATTATTTAAATAGTAACAATCCTTTTTATACATTTGCTTCTGGTTTTAATAGCAAACTACATTTTTGTGGTAACGTGCAAACATCTTTGTTGCTTGTATCCGTTTAATATTTATTGCTAATACATTTTTTTTTTCTTCCAGTGCATTTATGTATAAGTTTAATGTTGTGCACAATTTGCTAAGCAGTTTATGTAACATCACATGTAAATTAATTATCTTGTCTGTGTAGTACTCTTATTTGGAGCATACCTGTGAATTTTACATCTTTTGCACAGTTCAGCTTTTTACACTTTTTCTGTAGATGCCAATAACTGTGGCAGAAAAGTAGAAATCCCCAATAAAATGTGAAAAAATGTATTGTTCTTATTTTTGGAAAATCTGATAAAACAAAAGCTTGGTGTGCTAATTCCTCATAAGTCTGAAGAAAGTTCTTGGAGTTCATAAAGCTCTGGCGCAACAACATTCTGGCTGTGCTAGGTGCACTCCTGTTGTCATGCATCATTTTTGTTATTTTATAAATTTTATCTTTTAAAACTAAATTTTCACGTTACAATATTATTTAAAAATAGTTGCAGTAAATGAGCTTTGATGTTGATGGACATCTTTTATATCTATTAGAAAAATTCATTTCTAGTTTGAGTGACTGCACCTTATTGTACAGTGACAGGTGCTCACATTAAGTGGTGGATTTTTCAATATGTAGATGTGAGCATGATGAGGCTATTTTATCTTTACAGCACCAAAGGACTACAATTCTGACAAAACCAATATGAGGCTTGTTTGCAACTGCACTGTCATGTTTCATACTGAAAAGATAAATTTGTTCATGCTATGTTTAAAATTGCTAACCCTAACATTAGGCAAATCTAAAGCAGATTCAGCTGCTGAATATGCCTTTACATTGGCTCTAATGGCAAGGCAAAACAGAACATTTTTACTGGCATTATCCAGATTCATGTTTTGTAAAGCTTGGAATCATAAAATAATAAATTTAGATTCACTCAAATAGCATTTAGCCTCGCAACAGACTTTATTATTTGTTATCAAATGCATTATGTGTTTTGGCAATGATTTAATTTTTAAACTTGGCACATCAAGTGCATTGTATGTGGATGTCATTCTAGATGCACAAAACAGCCTAAATTTTATCATTAAACATAACAAATTTTCATATTAAAGTTTTATTATGTTCATTCAGCACTGCAAGCAATGTACAATAAAAATATTAAATAATTGGGAGTCTTAAACACTGTACCCAGCTAGTATACTTATCTGCTTTGTATCTGCTATAAACTAGTTCTTACCAAAATTAGTTTAGATGACCAGTGAAGAGGTCAGTTAAAAAAACTTCTCCAACTTATTATTTTAAATCATCTCTTTTCAAAGATTATTTACTATTATTAATACATAACTTCTGTAGCTTAATGACAACAGATCAGAATTCATTAACTCAAATGACCAGTGGAACAGTTTTAACTTAAATCATTAAAAATATTCTTTAAGAATGCCATATGCATATTCATAGAATCTGTATAGAATATGTGTATGTATAGAATATGAATATGTATAGAATCAAAAAAGACAAAGGATAAAAAAAAATTGTTAGTTTTAATAGATTTGTGATTGTAAAAAAATGTATAAAAATTAAAGTAATACAGTTATAATATTAAAGTGACAAACTAAATGCAGCTAATTAATATATCTGCATTTTAACTTTCCTTCTTATCATCACTTGTGTATGAAGTGAATTTAGTTCTTTTACCTTATGATAAATATGTAAAAAAAAACACCAATTCATCAGAACATAATTGGGACTTATTTAAAAGCTACATTCTTTTTTTAATGCTAAATAATAAATCCCAAACTTTTTATCAGATCTTGTAATAGCTACCAAATGAAAGCATGAAAAACAACTAGTATTACTTTTATAAGCTAGCTTTAATTTGTTTTTAATTTGTATTTGGTGACAAATTTCTGGAACAGTATTTGCTCATACATTCTGTTATTTAAATTAAGAATGTCTGGATAATGTTATTTATCCCCCTTATTAAATGTTATATAATTTGTATTCTCCAGCAGATACACTATCATAGTACAACAGAGGCAATTTGAAACAAGTAGTAAATATTCATTTAACAAATAATTCTAAAACATTCCTTGTACATTATGTTTTGCATATAACCATACTAAACATGTAAAGATACAGTTCAATGCAGATTCCTTCACTGAAAATATTTACACTTATCCAGTGTTTATGAAATGTGTACACACACATACACACACACACACACCAAAACAAACAAGTTAATAAAGTGCTACAATTCAGTGAAGATTAATACCATGAAATAAATATTGAGGGTTACACGAATGTTTTGTTCTGGTTTTGGGGGGATTTTTTCATTTTACTTTGTGACAAATAAAATACTTAATATCTATTCCTTACATGTGAAAACAAGCTGCTGCTGCTCCACTCGTATCCATTTTACTTAACAGTCAGATTTATCAGCTGTAGTGAAAAAAGTGAATGATATATTCATCTTCACAAATTATAATTTATCTCAGTATTTTAGTTTTCACCACAACCTGACAGCCACTAATGACCATTAATACCACAGAAATCACCTGGCTTGATACATATGCCAATAAGATTCTTCGTTTTTATGATCAAATTCAAATATTGAAGATTATGATATTCTGGATGAGTTCCTGTAACTCCTTCTCTTAACAGTCGTTACATTATCATCATTAAAAAAATACCAGTTGATTTTTTTCACCAAACAAGATGAAATAAACATTTCTTTATTGTTACTGTCTGTTTCAAGTAATTTGTTTCACAAGTTATCCTTGAAGTAGTTAGTGAAAAACTAGTAAAATTATTTTGTTTTTATAAACAATGAAGCCATAATCAGCTAATTCATTTGAGGCACCTGAAAAGAAAATATTAAATAAGATAAAAGTTGTGATCATGTGTTTCTCAAGACAAACGTCTTCACACTAGAATGTTACATATTTCAATGACACTGAGACAATTATGTCATATCTTTCACTTTCACTGAAATAAACACAAAAGTATATGAAAATTTAACATCATTTGATTAATTAAAATGTATTACTACAATTACAGTTTCTTGACTTTTTGTAGAATTACATCTTCCTGAGATTTCCTCCACATACTCCTCAAGTCAATTGCACTGTCATCTTAAAGCTTGTCCAGTTATTAAACATATTCACAGTTTTAGGCTGTGAAGATACTGAATCTTGTAGTTAACAAGGTCTATCATTTCTCGTGCAGACTGCTGGTAACTTCTTTCAACTTTACTCCACATCTCCTTAGCAACTTCCTCACTGTGCTCCACAAAAACCTGAAATCAAAATAAATCAATTAATATTCATTTAACAACATTCAACTGTCTAAATATTTTCATGGTCATGCCATGTGTTTTTGATTTGAATATAATGAATATTCTTTTTAACACTTACTTCCAATTAGAAGAATGGTTTTGTTTATGATCATTAGATGCAAATGGCATCAGTTTGGTTTTACTGTTCATTAAGTTTATTTTGCATTGCCGTTTGTCAAAATTAAAAGCATGTTACTAATGAAATACTCATTCAGTCAGCATGTCAGTATCTGTACTAATATGAAGGCACTTCTTGGATTTTTAACTGCAAATATAGTGGCTTGTTGTAAATTGCAAAATTACCTCTAATTATAATTTTAGAATTTCATGCAAGTTATATTGTTGACTTGTATATTTTTTAAATTATCGTCTGCTTATAAACTTTCAGACAATAACCAAAACAGTCAAAAGTTATGAAATATTTCGAGTATGTCTGTGGTATTTTGCAAGTAAAGATGCTGTTAACAAGTGAATAAAAAACCTTTTGTCAGCCTTTGTGACACAAGTTCAAATATTAAAGGAACGAAAAACTAATTTTTGATTAACACCAAAGAAGAAATTCTGGACTTCTTTAAATGATCTTTTTCTCATGGTGCACCATCTGACATACATTCACAAATATCTAGTTGTATCAGTAATCAAATGAGAACAACATAATGGAACACTATTATTCAGCTTCAACAGTAATGTTGTTGTAATTCTTCTGACACACAATGTTAGCTGGTATTAAAAGTAAAGAACTAGTTAAAAAAAAACAAAAAAAAAACATACAGATGAATAAATAAAAAAGATTAAAAAAAAAAAAAATACTGACACAATGAAATAAATTTGGGGCACAGACTTAGAGAATATTTTTTTACCTGGTCATTATCTGATACAGGTGTCAGCTGAAGAGAGCTAAGATCAATGCTTAAAAAGACAGGGTCTGAGTTTTTAACTGCTTCATTAAGATCTTTCCCTGTCTGAATGAGGCCTGACACAAGCCCACTGAAGTTTGAAAATATACAAGGCTGAAAAAAACCAAACAAAGAAACCCCAACAATTTTAAAACAATTTTTCAGTAACATGTTGACATAATTTAAAAAAAAGAAATCAATTTCATTTAGCAGTGCTTATTTTGTTTGTCTTAGTGTGTATTAAACATTATTTCAGTTATAATTTAAATAAACTGGATCAACAGAATGAAAAAAACAAAAAACAAACCCACTCTTTAATTAAAAAGTAATTAAATAAAAATGTTCCATAATATGAACGAATGAACATTTGGTTAGCAGAATTTAATTAGAAAGGAATTTTTTTTTAAATTTAAGTGTTTGTGTGTATTTAAACATATATTTTAGTTTTATTATTTCATTTATTTTTAATAATGTTATTACTGGCACCATCTACTTGCACAATATCTTCGTTTTTAAATTAATAAAATTTATTATAACAAAAGATTTACTGGTATTGTACCTGAACTGGATTGACATCTTTCTTTTTTTTCATCTTTCTGGACCATGATGACTTCAAAGGTTTTAGTAACCTTTGGCAGACCCCACAAAGAATTGTAGCATGAGCCAATGTCTGAAAATAATATTAATGAATGTTTGAACACCTCAGCTTAAAATTACCCTGGCTTTGTGTCAGAAACTAGAAATAAAATTGATCAAAACCATTGTTTTTTCTTTTCTCGAGCAGATTTGACTGAGAACAGATGTTTGAAATACAAGTACTGGACAATACACACTTCAGTCTGTTTGTTATATCTATATAAATTAATATTAATTATAGTGTTTTCCTTTCTCATATTTTATTACCATGACATAAAATTTTGTAAGATGTTATCAAAGATTAACATATTTATTTGGTTACTATATATATATTTCTTGCTGGATAATTAATCTTTATTTTATCACTAAAACAGAAATGAACAACATCAACATATGAGGAGTTTTAAACATTGTAACTATAAATATTAAACAAAAGCATTTTATTCTGATTTTTTTGTGGTTACTAACTTTTCTAAAAGCAAAATAATGTAATCATCTCACCTCTGTACATAACACAAGTTTTTCGAGAATATCTGGTTTCACTGAATTTGTATTATTATCAGTAGATAACAAGCTGCCTTGACATTTGGATATTATGCCTATAAAAATTTTAATAAAGCAAAAATTAACATGTATATATAATAAAGAAAGGAAGAACCTAATAAATACAAAACAACCAAACTTTTATCCTGCATCCTCCCTATTTGGAATTTATTCATGTTTTCAAGAAAGAAAAAATATTTCTCAAAGTATGGTGATACCATTAAAAATATACTAAACTGTGATATTCTTCTATTTATTAACCCTTAAATCTTTACTAATAATAAAGGCTTAAAATAAAGTAAAACTTGGAAGTTGCAACACTGCCTTTCATTGATCCACTTTTACTTGCTATCTCAGTAGGCCTATTTATTATTACGTTTTTACACGCTAAATAATGTCAGGAAAAGGAAGATGGAAACATTCACACATCATCACAGGCTTACTATGTTGGTTTGGTATTTTATACTTAGAAAGATTATGTCTAGGTAAACAAAACAATCACTTTTAGCATTCAATAACTGTCAGCAACATGACACAATAAAGAAAAATCATACTTTTAAAAAGTCCTGGCACATCATGTTCTATTTTCTTTTCTTCATATTCATCTAGAATAGAAAAAATTAAAATAGTATAAATAAGTTTTCTTTTACTTTCTGTTATCAACGTTTCTTTGTTGTTTTTTTTGATTTAGTACACAGACAATTAAAAACCTGCACTCTTAAAAACTTGTTAAATTATAATATAAAAAGATGTAATGTTCAAAATAGATTAAGATTTAAAGCTCTTTATTAGTTAATCATCTTTTAAAGACTACAAATGGGGTAATTAAAATTTTTAAAAAAAAAGGATAGAAAAGCCTGAAAAAGATATTTTATTCATCTCTACAGAAAATTGTGTTCTAAGTTTAGTCAAAACTGACAGGACTTCTGCACCAAGTTATTGGCATAGAAGTGTTATATTATTTTAACCTCTCAGAGAACCAGCAAAATTCTTATTTCATCAGCTTACCTAAACCATTTTCTTGTACACTGTTTACATAAAGAACATGCTTCACCATTGTGGTGAGAACTCTGTGGTGTTCTCCCTGAAGATAAGATGACATTCTTGTTGGATAAGGACCTTGAAAGGGATACTGGAACACAAACCAATTTACAAATTATTTGTCATTCTTTTGTTCTACAAAGTGCTTTTAAAAAAATCAACACTGGACTTTATTTCCATAAAATTTGTTTTTTTGAAAAAACCCAGATCTTAAACAGCCAAATATTTAGACTACCAGATTTTTATGCTGAACATAATTTAATAATACTGAAAAATCTGTGAAAACAGACTTAATTTTAGAGTTATTATCCTTGCTCATGTTTGTGTGAGGGTTGGACTCATTGTGTAACTCATTTTTCATTCTATGATATTTTGCTCATTGTTGAAATTCTTTCATGATCTGTTTTGCTGATTTGCTACTTGAACAATACATGTCATTTGTAAATTAGTTATCCCATTAAAACCAACAACAAACATGGACCTTGTTAATTAAGAAGATGTAATTTCTGGAGTTGTTTTAATATGAATATAATAACATAAGGAAATTTTTGTTTCTTTGTGTGCAGTGCAAAAGAAATAAAATGTTTTTTAGTTATTTTTACCTATTTGTATATTTTATATTTGACTGGTACTGACTTAAGACTGGAAATCAACACATTTTAACCCATTTGCTATGTTTGCTTTTCTTCAATATTTAATTTAACAATGTCCAAAATAACTAATTATTCATTTCAGTTTATCAGACACATTAGTTATTGGTAATGTAACACTATCTTGCTTTTAGCTATGCATCTAAATATCATAATTTTATTACAAAAAAATAAAAATAATAATATTGTTATTTGAACAGGGCACATTTTTATTCAGGATATTCCGTAAACCATCTAACCATGGAGCATGACAAAATGCTCGTTGAAATTGTAAGTTGTTTTAAATAATAAAGAAACTCTCTTTAATTGTATTAATTATTTCAGTCATAATCCCTATTTTATATTATTATTACTAATATACAAAAATAAAATATATATTTTAAGAAAGGATTATCAGAATTTTAATTTGTGCACCCTGTGATGCAATGAAATTTAAAAATCTATTATGTTAACAGAAATGAAGTCAATTTTAATATTACTATTTATTTAAAGTCCTATATTTACCTCAGCTGGGCTTATGTAAGACTGGCAGATGTCTACATGGGACTCTAGTTGTTTTAGCAGTTCCTGTATAACTTCAGGTAATGATGCAGGTCCATTGGTTACCCCATTCTTGTAACTGTTTTCACAAAACTGGTGTCCCAGCTTCACACAGGCAGCAAGCAATCTCAGAGTTAAATTTCTCAGTCTCAGCCAGGCTTTCTGTCAGGAACAAATGTAAAAAAACCAAAATTACTTACTGACTTGCATTATCTGTGATCATGCATGTATATTGAAATATGTCTGCTTGTTATACAAAATTGTTAAATAAATACAAAAATAATAATTAAAATTATTTCAGGAAATTAACCTTTTCTAAGGAAATCTAGGTTAAATATATGACTCACCTCTTCCTTGAATGACTGTTGTTGTAGTTCATCCAAGTTAAATCTGTCAAAAAAAAAAAAAAATAAAAAAAATATAAATAAATTAATAAAAACCTAATTAATCAATCATTCATACATTATTTCATGACCATATATTTGTTAATATCACAGCATTGACAAAATATTTATTCTGAGTTTTAAAAATAAGCAGATAATAATCTATTCACATCAACAATGTTTAACATTATCTTTATTAGGTTTTTATATAGTGATGTAGAACATATAATAAAATCTAAAATAATCTCTTTATTATAATAATAATGATAATGGAGAATTCAAAATATTTAAAAAATTAGAAATAATAAATCAAACCTTGAAGGTGGATCCCAGCAACTCATCACTTTATAATCTCTGTTATCACGAAGTTTATCAAAATTTGTTTTATCTGTAATAAACCGCATCTGTAACCATTATATTGAGTATAGGAAATACTAATACATTCAGACAATTCAATTTTTAGATAGAGTAACTGGGAACTGATAATCTGAGTAAGATTATCAAATGTGTTAAAACCTCCAGAATTGTTCATTTACAATAATAAATGCAACATAGCTATAATACAACATATATGTTACAGGAAATATGTATTATTAGAAAATGTGTGTAATTGCTGAACTGAATGTTATGAGACCACTAAAATGTTTTTTTCAGAATTCCAGTTTTCACAGCAAAATTAAGTGTTCCCCATTTGTGGCACTTCTGGGGTCTGATTCTTGCACTGGCCTGTTATTGTCTAGTCTCACTCATCAAATTCTCCACTTTGATAGCACTAACAGTCCTTTCATTTACTTGCAGCATCTGCTTTGCCAGTTTCCTTTAGTGATTCAGAATTTATAGATTTTTCTGAAATTTTCAGGAATTATCCATATTTTCTGAAATACACACACACACACACACACATCCCATAAATTTGTAACATATAAAAATCTCATAAATTAAAGTATTTGTATTGCTATTTTAAGATTTGTTTCTGAAGTGTATCCTGCATAATAAATACTTTTTATTTAAACAGTTTGAAACTATTACCTTGTTCTGGATCTATTTCCATGTATGTAATCATCTGCTCTGTACTCGAATGGCTGAAATAGAAAAATTAAAGATAAAATATTCAAATTATATAGATAAACACAAAATTAAAAAATTGTTTATAATGAATTATCTAGTTAAACCGTATTCCATTTTTAATGATATGATACAAGTTAAAGTTTGTTCTGTACCACAGCAGAATACCGTACAAGCCTGCACAGAAGAAAAAAACCTTACACTTCCCAGTCAGATTAAATGACAAAATGCTAGTCTAGTCAACTATGTTAAGTAAAGCTAACCATGGAAAGGTTCTTACTTGTAAGTGTCTAAAATGAGATCTAGTAACAGTCTTTCAGCAGTGGCACTTGCGTACTGTATAGAATCTTGTAACTTTTCCCGGAATTTTACAAATTCACATATCTGAAATGGAAAATAATGAAAAACAGAATCTTTTTTCTTTTATGTATTACAGTTTATTTACAAAACAATAATTTATGTTAAAAATGTACTGACATGTTAAAAAAAATATGTATATATTAATGCAAAATAAAACTAAATTGTTTTCTTCATTATTACTTTAAACCTTGATTAATAACATGTACATAGAAAGAACAAAATAAGGCCCAGAATATTATGCTGTTAAATCCTAAACAATATTGGTAAGAAACATTATGTTAAAGATTACAAAAAAATTCAGCCAGCCCATGAAATAACCCCAAGAACATGATCTTACCTTTCCAAAGGATCCATATTTGTATGAAGATAAAAGATATTCTGTTGTCTGAAAAGCAGTACATAAAAACAATAAACACCATGTAAAATTTTATTACACTTGTACTTATTTACCAAAAACACAACTATTAGTATAAAGAATTATTAGTATTATTTTTTTTAAAGCTCATCATAACAATTTCAATCTTCTAAAAAAGATGTAAGAAAACAATTTACCTCTTTGTGATTGACAGTGAAAAAACGTAGCATTGTACCATACATAGCACAGGCTGCAACAAAATGACCAAGTCTTCCTACATGACTGGACACAGTATGACTAAAATAATGTAAAACATGCAAAATGTTGAAGTGTTGTAAACAAGGAATATATCAAAATAAATGATATAAAAATAATAACAAAATTTATAAAAAGCAAAAAAACAAAAACAAATTATGTACCTAACTGAAGTAGCTGACAGGAATAAGAATTGAAAATGGTAATAAAATATTAATAATTACTTTTGTTGTTATCAAAATAAAAATTAATAAAATTAAACATTTAAAAAAAATATTAATAATAGAATAGAAATAAAAAGCTAAGTAATGTGAACAGAAAAAGATTGTTATTGTACATGCTAACTTTACCCTAGAGTGTCGTTCATTATGTGTTTTATTTCCATCCCATCATACAAAGCAGGACAAGGTCCAAATGCACCTGCAACATTATTAACAATAATTAATACCTTGAGTTCATAATTACAGAATGTTTAAAACCAAAAAACATTTTAAATGTCTACAAATTAAAACCTTAAAATCTTAATATATACATCCAGAAACTAAGTTTTATTTCGTTTGTAAATTATAACTTGTTATTTGAAATCAGTGTTATTTTTTGATGAATGAGCTTGACTGTTGTGTGGAAACTATGCCAAAAAAAGTTTTAAACACAAAATCAACACATACTCATTGAGCAATACAAGCGGATTAATAGCAATTTTATTTGAAAGTTTGCCTGTGACTGTCTCATTCCCTGCTCCAGTTCTATCACAACTTGCCAGATTAAATTTAGAGAACCTAGTATAGAAAATAAAAACATTTTTAATTCATTTTGTTCCTAATTACAAGAGAAAAACATATAAAAAATATACCACAATATTAAAAATAATTAGATGCTTTATGTATGTGAGTAAGCTGGGATTGCTGAAACAAACAATTCTGTTCTGAAGTATGAAAATGATGCTTATCTACTGAAAAGGAATTGATTTTCAGATATTGGTATATTTGTTAGTGTAGTCACATATTACTGTTATGCTGTTGTAACATCAAAAAACTAATTATATAATTGTACAGCAGGTATTAATATAGAACCCTGTCAATCTCACTGATTAAGAATAAAAAAAATGATGCTTTTGTGTCTGCAGTATGTCCTACCTACCCTCACCATATCTGCATTAATCTGACTCTGAAATGTCGTGGTATGCATTCCCATGAATGAAATATATTCACATCTGTATAAAGTGAATAGGAATGTTAAAACTATGGGGCTAAAATGTAAACAAAAGCACACTATCTCTGTAAAGACTGATCACAAGGCTGACTGGCTTAGTTAGTGCATGGCTTTTGAACCCTATCTGGTTTGTTATTAACAGACTAAACAACAGAATGGATGGTGACATCAACCTAGCACTCAGCTTGCTTAATGATGCAGATGGCAATGTGGTGCTGGCTGAATGTATGACAACAAATGCATGACCCAATTAGTGGACACATATTGGATGGTTAATTTTCTATGGATCTGATACAAGCAGTCAATTATTTCTGTAAAAAGATTTATGATGTATAACAAGAAAAAAAAAAAAAAAAAAAAAAGGTATTGCCTTTTTTTGTCCAACTGTTGCTGTTTCAAGCTCTGGTCAGTAAAATTACACACTTTCAACCAAAATAAAAACAGAGCATTGGAAAGAGGAAATGTTTCTTATTGTGGTACACATTACATACTTCTTTGAAAAAAAAATGTGTCTGTGCCCAGCTGCAGAAGGAGAGCAATTTTTGCTAATTCAGGCTATACATGCAGCTGCACAGTGCAAGCACCAATACCTACCACTGTACCTAATTTCCCCTTGGTAGGATCTGTTTTTATATTGACAATTTAAGAAATTAGTTTATTAGCCTTTAAAACTGTTTTTCTCAGGTGAGCATTTCAGAAAATCATATGCCTTTTCTTTAAAAAACCCACAATAAACTGCAGCTAATACAGCAAGACATTTATGCTTCGCACTGCTGTAGACCTAAAACAAAAAAATTCTTATATGTGGTACCTATAACTAAAATAGTTATTTTCCTACCTAAACCTGATTATATGTGCTGGATCACTCTCAGAATTTGTTCTTTCTATATCAAATTATTAAAAAAAAATTCAATCGAATTAAAAGGCTCATTATTTTTAGCATTCTATGGGGTTTTGACTGAAGTATTGTATCTAACCTAATTGTTTTGCAGCATCCAGTAACAGATGGGCTGCAAGGATCAAATATGGATCACTGAATTGTAGGTCTGTAGCAGGAAGGTTTTTACCTGTAACATATTAAGTTTAACAATTAGCAGCCAATCACCTGTCAAAACAAAATAACAAGTTAAAGAGCAAGTAATACATAAACACAAAGCCACCTTTGTGAATAAAAACGCAGCTTAAAATGAAGGAGAAAATAATTAGATTATCATGAGAAAAGAGCATTAACAGTATCTATTATTGGTAAACATCGCTATAAATCATATTTACAGGATGAAATTTAACCAAAAAAAAAATATATTTTTTTTTTATGACAATGTGAAATTTTTAAATGTTTGCTGAACAAAAACTTTACCAAATTTCAGGCCATCTTTGTGTCTGGATATCAGCTCTTTGGCTTTAGCTATTTTTTCATGTGCTGCCAGAGAATCATGATAACCAAGATATCGACTAAGCTGTAATACTGATATGTGTCTCTGTAGCTGTTTTACCTGTTTAAAATAATATACAAATGTTTTCATTCCTTATGAAGTTCCACTGACTAAAAGAAAAATGGGTTCTGATAAATTGCTGCATCTGTCTGATACTACTAAATTATATTTCAAAAAGGAAAAACATGAAGAAAAGAGAATTTATAATAAATAAAATAATGCTTACAATATATTAAATATCACCCATAACTGAAGTATGTTATAAACCAAGACACATATTTTTCACCGTAAGAAATGTATTTATTGGCTATTTATTACTAAAGAGGTTTCATGTCAAACTTTACTATACAGAACAGGCTGTACTATGATTATGAAATATAATCATACTTACACTGCTTGCATAAACAAGTGTACCATCATTGCTGGAAAGATGCAAAGAATCTGTGACATGTTGTATGAGCTATAAATACAAACAGAATTTGGAATAATGAAATATGTTATACAGATTTATAAAGTGTTAAAATATAAAACTTGTATTTATATGAAGGTTCTGTAGCACCTGAAAAACCATTGAAAAAGTCAGCCATTTCTTTACTCTAACCATCAAGTATTTTGAAGAGTTCTGGCATGAAAACCTGATCAGATTCAGATAATGGCTTATTTCCTAAGCCTATTATTCAACAGTATCTTTTACTATGGAGTATAAAGTTTGATGAGTTTAGCTGATTTACCAAACTGGATCATCTGATCCCTACATCTTTTCAAATGGTGACTGTTTGATTTGCACTGGTTACAGAAATATACCCAGAAATCAGTTCTGAAAATTAAGCAATCACAAAGCAAACATGTAGCTTATGCAAGGTAGTGCAAAGCAAGCAAACAGTGATGTTGTAGTGAGAACTGACATTGAATCTGACCACAAAGCTAAAAAAAGCCATGAAACTGTGAGAGTAACCACAATGAAGAGACAGGAAGAGCTGGTGAAGATGGAAGGTGACCCAGCATATGCTGGAGAGCAATTTGGATCAACTGTACATGTTGCTGCGTGTCTGAACTTTCAAGCAAAACAGAACATAAAGTAATAGTGTCTTTCCTTGTTTTCCATTTTCCACTCTACATTTTGCAAATCTAAAAAACTCACACCGTTGTACATTAGGGTGTTATTGATATTAGAATGATTTTGGTGTCATTTTTGTTAGTTTTCAAAAGAAAGATGGAATGGATAATTAGATACATAATTTATATTGTAAAAAAAAAGAAAAAGAAAGGAAGAAAACTCTACAATCAATCATCAAGCATAAGCAAAATATTGAATCTTTTGCAGAGTAAACATATACAAAATGTACATTTCTGTGATGTATTTTGTAGAGGTCAAATCTGTTCTTAACAATCCAATATGATTTTAATGTCACATTTAATTAATATCAGTAAAATAAATGTAAAAACTCATTTAAAAATGACAAACACTTACCTCCTGTTGTTCCGATTCTTTTAGAATGTCAACAAAGAGTTTCATGTCTCCAATATATGTACTTCGGTCACCATAGCGATCAAAATACTGCTTCATTAATCCTAGTGGACTTCCTGTTAAATATTTTTAAATGAAATAAACCTCTTCTTACAGACAAACAACCGACAACTTTTTAGTCATAAACTCTTTCTATTATGGATTTTTCTCTCATAATTTTTTAAATGAAATAAACCTTTTCTTATAAGCAGATGAACAATCACATCTTTTTAGTCATATACACAAATCTATTGCAGTGTTTTAGTAAAACAGCTACTCTTAACTTGCTCCAAAACATAATGTGATACAATACGACTGACATTAGCTTTAAATGGCAAGGAGTTGGCTTGTTGAATATTCATTTATTAACCTACTTCTAATACTAACGTACCTATGAGTTTCAAACTGTCGTGTTTTCTGTCAAGTAGCAATTTTGCAAGCTGCAACTGTGCCAGGTATGGGCCTCGGTATGGTCGGCCATTTTCACAGCCTTTAATCTGCTGGTTAAGAAAGTCAATCACCTTTTCCACAGTATCATCAACTTCAAGTTCACTGAAAATACATATAAAAATGTGAAAGTTTTATATTTATAGTAAACCACAGAAACTAAATGGTTTAAGATGTATTACTCTTCTTTAAAAACTCCAATATTTCTATTAAAAAATTTTGGTTTAGCTAATAATGAAAGTAAGTCTAAATTAAATTCAGCTGATTACATTAAATGTGGTTATTGTTCACTAAATATTTTACTTATGTGCTTCAGAGATTACAGATTTATTTTTGAGAATGGAACAATTTTCATAATGACTAAATATTTTAAGATGCTAAAAGATTCAAATGTTTAAACTAAAGAAATGATAAGACAGAAAACATTCAAGAAATAGCCTTTTTCCATTTTAACTTGAATGAGGCCAATTGTATTGCCAACCGTCTTTCTCAAAAAATTTATATTTTATTTTGGCTTTCTTTAATCATAAAAAAAAAAGAAAACAGGTTATGTATATTTTAATTTGCACAGGCCTACATACAACTATGAACACACACATTGGCTTATCTTTGTAGAATAATTACCTCTCTATTTTTTCCATCTTCTCTTCTGAGTCAACAAGATGAAATGCTGAATTCAAGTACTCTTTCCAAAACTGCCAATGGTCAGGACTTTGAATAATAAATAAGAAAAGAATTGAAAAGTGAAAATGAATATACAAAATATGTAAACAAATGAAAATATTACATTTAAATAATAAATAACAAAACAAAATAAAATATTCATCATGTGTAAGTAAATACAAAAGACTGCTACACTGTTGCTAAAAAGTAAAATACTTCAAAACAATAATAAAAATATGCAGATTCAGTTTTAACCTGTTTGGCTTTTCTTTTTTTTTTTTTTTTTTTTTTTTTTTTTTTTTTACCAAGCAATACTGTTTTTGTCTTCTTCATTTCTTTTTCTTTTTTCTTTTTTTTTACCTTTCCTGAAGCAGCTTTTTGTATGCAGCATTAGCCTTTGACCATCTTTCCAGTTTTGTATACAGCTCTGCCAACTGAACTGCACGAAAATTCAGTTCATTCACAAATCTAACTATAAAGCAATATCGGGGGGAAAAAAACAACACAAAACAATCAGCAACATGAGAGTTATTTCAAGGATATTGCATGCATAGTTGTGTTGTAAAAATCAATCAACGGACATAGTAGTATAGTAATCTGTGATTAAAAGATAAGGAACGTTTTTATTGATTTACTAGGTTTTATTTATTAAACATATGTATCAATCATATTATAACTGAATCATCCAAGCCTACAAGTGATGTGAAAGAAATTAATATTTTAGGCAATCAAATAGTACTATAGGAAATGAAAACAAGACAATACACATACAAATAACAAATATGCATTAAATCAGCCTTCTGTTTCTTAAACTAGAATTGGCATTTTAAATTGATCAGTAAATGAAGCATAAACACTGTTAATTGTTTTCCCTTTTTAATTTACTTCACTTAATGATGACAGGAGAGACTGATGTTACCTCCAAGAGGACCTTCTAGCAAGTCAATGGCCTCATCATATTTTTTTAACAGATCTAAGATCATCAAATACAATAGGACTTCTGAAAAACAAAGTATCAAATTCCATTAAATAAAAACAAACAAATGTTATTGTTTTTACTCTATGAATTTCAGGTACACTTAATATGAAAGCACATATAACAATGTTAAATTAAAAAAATAAAATTTAAAAATTAAAATGATAAATAAAAAATATATATAAAAAATAAAAATAAAAATAAAATATTAAAAGAAAGATAAAAATAATAATACAAAAACAATGTTAAAATTTTAACTTAAAAATAAATTAAAATACTAATAACACTCTTATAAAATGTAACCCAAAATGGTAAAGAAGACAAATATGAGTAATCAAAACTTGTAATACAATGGTTACAAAAATTCAAATAAATATATGCTATTTTAAGTATAGCTATATAGTTAAAACAATTACCAGCTTCGGCTTCTATCTTTCCATCTGTGATGTATTTCTTTGTCATCCGTTCTGCTAGTGGGAGGTACATAGAAGCAGCCAATTTTTGATCTTGACAGCTATGAGCCTGAAAAAGTTATATCTGTCTAAATATAGAATTACAGAGTGTGAAATATGTACTGGCTCATGTCCAAAGCAGATAAAAAAGATATAATAATAATTTGTCACTTATAAACTGCTACATGTAGGTAATCTATTAATGGCTTTAATTTGGAGCAGTTCTATAACAATCAGTCATGCTGATGACATTAAATTCAGGCTTTAATTCACTGCTCAGGAACAATAAATGCAATAGAAACTGATTATGTAATGAGTGTGGGATGTAACTTTTTATCAGTTACCTACAATCAATTAATTTTTTTTTAATAATAATGATAATACTAGTCAAATGATCACAATTACTTTATATCTGAACCATCAGACATCCCGAAAATACATTTCTTTCTATACTTTTTTTGGCAACATATTTAAACCTTAGTCTGTAATGTTCTTAAGAGCTTAAGTTTAAAGTAATTAATAACAAAGCCATTGTATTGACTAGTGTTCTGCGTAAACTCTTTATTACCTGCATCACAATACTCATCACTGCCCAGAAGTAATATGGATTTTTCTGTGGTTTCAGTTTGTGAAGTAACATTGCTGTTTGCTGCTGTTTTTTGTAGTCACCAAGGCGTACATGTGCCATAAACAAACAAGACAAAATTTCTTCATGATCTGGTCTTGATTTGTGTGCATTCTCATACAAGTCAGCAATTAATTCCACTGAAGAGAAAGTAAAAACAAAACATTTCTCATCTTTTATTATGGAAGGCATAATATTTATCGAATACATACATTTTTAGGATGCTTGCTATGGTTCTAGTCAATAAAAACATTATTGTAAATATTAACAATATGATCATGATGCGAGTTTAATTTGTACAAATTGTTTAAATTATGCCTGTATTTCTTTCACAACTTAATAAAATAAATATATTGAAAACTCAGAAAATGCATTTAATTTTTGTTTTTGTGGAGATGTGTTCTGAAATACAGAAAAGAATTAATGCAGTTTGGTGGAAGATCAATATCAAACAGCTCTTTGAATTCTTGTAAATCCTCTAAATGGATGTCAGTTTTAGAGTGATTATGTTTCATACTCCCACATCTTGGACTGTCATCTCTTTGCAAACAGTGTCATTGTCATAAATGTAATTTATTATCTGAATAAAAAAAATTTCTTTCACAGATTTAATGACATTTGAGTTAGTGCTGCATTTTCTATGGCCATCAATGTATAATGCACATATGCAGTTAAAATAAAACAATGCAAAAGTAAGTTATTTTTCTCTCCAAAAAATGTTTCTTGGACTATATTTAGGCTATAGTAACTAAACAAAATCATACCACAAAACAAAGATTCTCGAGAAATAAAACAAATGAAACATACACTTGTGAACTTCTCGATAGCATATAGACATTGCCTGAAGAGTTGCTTCATTGTCTGGGTGTTCAGCATGAACTTCCTGCAATATTGCTGCACTTTCATCATGTCGACCTAATCTCAAAAGTGCTAAGGCTTTTAACACCTACAAAAAAAAAGGAATTAATTAAATAAATGTTAGGTGCTATGATATAGGATCTTCTATATGAAACTTCCTTCAGTTTGAAAAACATAAATCTATCTGGCTGATTATGATAAATCAGCTGTGAGCTGGGGTTGTAGCAGGAAATAGTCCAATCAGACAAGTGAGAAGTTTCAATTCTTGAACCAGTTATGTCTCAGGTCAGCACTGTTTCAGAAATTCCAACTGCACAAATAGTTTTTATTATCCTGTTAACTAAACAACTGCAGTTCACATATCCTGTTTAAATATGTCAATTATACATTGGAAAAAATAATAATAAAGAACAAATTTCATGTTGCATATCATCATAGTGAACTTTCATTTAAATTTATTAAAATAATTTTACTTAGTACTTGATGGATTAAAATATTTTCAAATATCCAAAACTTAACATAGGTTTAAATTTTAATTTACAGAATTTTAATATTAATAATTAGTTGACAAATGATGATACTTATCCCACGTTTACTATACTGACCTTTGCACATTGAAAATTTCTTTGTTTCTTCAAAACTTTGTCAGCTTCCTGGATGGCCTTTTTGTTGTTACCATTGTCAAGGCAGTCTAATAATAAAGTTATGTTTACAATAGTTTAAAAGAATCCGAATGATTTCAAATTCTTGACTTGTCACAATTCTATGCCACTTAATGTTATTTCACTATTTGTTATAAACAAATTTATAACCATTTTTGAGCCAGTCCTCCTAGTTACTCGATTACCTTATCAAGTCTCAATCAGGATACTAATTTATTTAATGATTAAAAGTTTTTTTTAAATTCTTTATTTATTTCAGAAACAGTGTGTAGACTAATGATACATTCTCTTTAAAATGAAATTAAAAACGTCATTCAAAAATAATAACGTATCTCCGACTCAAACAGTCCGATGACTATTGACTTTGATTTCTAAAAATCTAGATCTACTTGTACGAGTTGCATAACCCAAGCTTAAGTAGAATGCATTATTTGTAAATATATTAATCTGATAATGCATAGTCCTCTTGGTTGCTTAAACTTGGTTAAATATGTAAATTAAATTAAAAATGTGTTTTGCAATCACCATAGATTGGCCTTAATCTTCTTTCACTGACTACCACATGGCTACGCGAAGACATTTTGGTTACAAACCCTCGTATCAAACTGAAATCACGCGTGAGTTGTGAAGTATTCTAAATTTAGTAGCTGAACAGGAAGTTCCTTGTGATTTTAGAATTAATTTTGTTTTCATAAAATAGAAATAAATGTCATTTACAGTTTGATCATGTTTTGTGTCATTCCTAATAAAAACTCTTTTTCGAACCAGTTCTGCCGTTCTTTAAAAGTATTGAGTAAAGCAGTTTATCATGCAGAGATTTGAGTGGGATTATCATTAACGGATTAAGACAGACCGTCACTTGTCACTGTCAGTGTCACGTCATTGGGAGCTGACGACTTCGTTGCTTGGTTACCTTTATGATAACTAATCAAAATGTTTTGTTGAACTTCAAATTTCTGGTGATTAAGTATAATCGTTCTTAGGTGTGTATAGACTATAGTTTAAGAATTTAAAAAAAAAAAAAAAAAAAAATTGGTTTAGTTTACCTTTGTAAAATATATAGGGTGACAATGTTAGTGGCGTGCATTTGGAATTTGTAAACGGACAATTTATTGAAGCAGTATATTTCGCAATATTATGAAATGTAAAGTAACACACAGCATGTGATTTTTGTTTGTGCAATCATTTCATTTCTTTTTAATTTTTAAAGTGAATCTGATATTACTAGCCAAATAATTTATTTAGTTGACATTATTACCTTTACAAAAATGGCATGTGTTGATGTAGAAAATACGTGTAAAATCAGTAAAACATATTTAAATGTTTCAAATTATGTGAATCAAAGAAAGTTATGGCCTGCCAGTGGAAGGTACATTACTGCTCAGTTTGATGATGATTCAGTTGTCGTTTACCAGGCATACCAACCTTCAGTTGCTGAATATGCAGTTCAGAATCAATGGTATTGTAAAATAGAATTTCATTACTATTTTCCCATCATTTTCATCTTTATGGTTTATACGGTACTAACAAGATAACAATATATAATTTAATCTATATATTAATTATTGTACCACATAAACTCAAGTATATAGCATTGTTTTTTGGTTTTTTCCCATATATGGATACTGTTTCATTATTGTTCCAGATGTAGTACAAATAAATTATAATCTTAAAAATAACAGGTTTCTGTATTTATGTATAAAGACTAGGCTATGTATTTAAATATATATATATATATCTCTCAGATCAGGATATAAAATCTGATTTGTCACAAGTTTTTATTATCATATCAATACATTATATGAAGGTTTTCTTTATTCCACACCCTCTTTTTATTATTATGTTTTTAAACTTTTGTTTAGTAAATAACAGACAAGTCAGCTGTGATTATATCTTATTACATCATATACTGACAGACAAAAATAATCATAAATACATAATATATAATGTCATAATCTTTAATAAAATATTGTTTTACAACTATTATGGCATGCATGACATACATGAATGCAACAAAAGACATAAGAGAGGAAATTGGCTAAATTCTTAGCACTTAATTAACATAGGATTGTGAGACACACAGACACACAGACACTTTTCAATACTGGTTACAATAATGTAGGTATTTAATTTATGGAATTTCACATAAAAGAGAAATAGAAAATGTTTACAAAGTAAATAATTATTTAGCGTGAAACCTTAATATTTGCTAGTGATATCCCTAGGATAAACACAACCCTTATTCTGTCATTGTCTTGTAAATAATTTATAATTACTCCAATTTATCAGCCCCAAAATTCTCGAGTCCCATATTGTCTGTATTCAAATGTACATAAAAGCACCTTTTTTATTGCCTAACCCATATTCATGCTAAATGATATTCTCCAGTATCAATGTTTGACAATAGCAGCATTTCATAATTTGTTATACCACCCAACTTCTTACAGTGCCAAAATTAGCTGTGCTGCAGTGCTGACATTACTAAAAGGTTTGACTGTACAATGATACAGTGAAAAGGATTCACAAAATCACATTCATCCTTTCATGTAGATATAATAAGGGACTTATTTTAAAATCTACTATCACCACTGCCATAAAAGACAAAATAATTTATTGTATGGCATGTTAGTGACTCACTTTAATTAATGCTGTTTGTGTTTCATAACAAATCAGAATTTATTTTAGTTTTAATAAAGGAATGAAAAAAGTCAAACTAAAAATAACATCAGTAAATAGAACAACAACAAAACAATCTTTTTAAATCTCTGTAGTTTTGGTGGTCCAGATTTCAGCTATGACCGCATGTCATGGATCAAAACTAGTTTTCTCTGGATGATGTACAGATGTGGATGGGCAACAAAACCAAAACAGGAACGAGTACTTGCAGTTTGGCTTACTAGAGACGGGTTCAATGAAATCTTGGATAAAGCCTACAGTGTCCAGGTAAGCTTAAAACAGTGGGCTTCAGAAATAATGTAATACTTTTATTCAGGAGTTATACAGAAAAGTAAAAAAAAGTCTATTCATTTGTACAAATTTTATTTTAATAAAATATTTTTAGTATAAATCTTTTTTCTTTGACATTAGCGTCAGAAGAAGGAAGGTTTGAACAGTAGTGATATAGAGGTTCGTCTGCAATGGGATCCAGACCATGACCCAACAGGAGAAAAGGAATCCAGACGTGCAGTTCAACTGGGACTTAAAAATACTGTGAGAATACTAAAACATGTTTATTCAAATGTTGATAAAGTGTTCTTCATAATCACACACCTGCAAATAATGGTTATGAAATTATTTTGTTATTTTTATGGAATTTAGCCTTCTTATTTTCTTGTCAATGAATTCTAATGAAAATGATTATAAATATCAAAAATGATAACTGTTAATGATCAAAACCTCACTGGAGTCAAATGTACTCTATGACATATTTTAAGTCACTTCACTGAACACGAATTATAAAAAAATCCTTAAGTGTGCATTATTTGACCTGTGTGAGTATTTTCTGTATTAAAACCCCCATAATCACCAATGTAAATTAATAATAATAATAACTATTCTGTTTATTTTCAGATGTTGAGAAAATATGGCGAAAAATGGATTAAACGTATTGAGGACATAACTCCTTTTGTAAAAGAACAACATAAAATAGTTACTGGCAAAAATATCTGGGAACTGCAAATACCAATAGAATCAGTCTACCCTGTCTCAAGTAGCATAGCTGAAAAAATAGAATTAGATGCTTAGCAGAACCTTTGTTCATTCCAGTACTAAATCTATGATATATTTAAAACAGAAATATGTCTATATATATATAAACAAATCTGAATCCAATAAAAATTTAGTAATTATTAACATTCTGTTGTTATCACATTTTTTCATTTATATACAATTAACATGTGAATGTCATAACACAGTTAACATTTGTATTGAAAATATACTATAAATTATCTAAATATATTTTTTTATAAGTTATTAATTTGTTATGTCTAATTTTCGTAACAATAAAGCATGACAATAAAATAACTAGTGAAGTGGATGAGACTGAAATTTATTCTTTCATCATGGAGCACTCGTATCTCTGACAGTGTGAGGAGTAGACAGTTTGTTATTTCATTGTCAGACTTTACCATTAACAGATACTGGTATCAGAAACAAACAGTAATCTGTAAATATGTATTTAAATCATTTGTAAGTATCACAAGAAATATACTTTGATTCACTTCTCTAAAGCTGGACTAGCCTATACCAACCTTCTTTGATATTCTGAACAGTCAAATATCAAAATGTAAAATAGCTTTTACAAATAATTTTAGTCAAATTTAAAATTTAACATTAAATCATTTCTAGATGACTGACATATTAACACTAATAAATATTTATTAAGTATTAACATACAAAATGAATACTGATTTTTTTTTACATGATTATACAGCTAAGCACTAAATTTACAGGTATGCAATATGCAATCAACAATTTATAAATATTAGATAATTATAATTTAAAAAAATAAAAAATGAGTGAGAAAAAAAGAAAAAAATTTAAACAATAAAATGAAAAACATTGAAATGTATTGTTCTCAAATAAATGGGTTACTGTCACTTGGACTTTTATTTAGTTATAGAACTTTATTGGGGAAAAGAAAGAACTAAAAATGATAAAGTACACATTTTAATTTTATGTACAAATAACTTCATAATTTTATATAGTCATCCAAATTATGGTATATTTGTTTTGTGAGACCAGTTTTTTAATAATAAAATATGACAATATAATTAAATAAAACCTCCAATGAAGCCGCTATTAATTTTTTCTATTTTAATAGACTAGTAAATCTGTTAAGTTGCTGCTTTGTCAACTCTTTCAGTATGTTTGATTTATTATTATTACTTTTAAATACACACATTTTGTTTACTAACTATCTTGATAATCACAAAACATAAGCTTCACACATTCTTATGAACCGATTAAAATGTTACTGTCATACTTACAAAGTTAAACTGGTAGTTTTGACAGTCTTTTGAAAATATATGTAATCAGTTTATAAAACCATGTTAGCTATAGTTCAGTTTAAGGAAAACATGGACATTTGAAATAAAGATATAAAACACTTCTTTCAGCACTTTCAGTGAATCCAGTCAACTTATAATAGTAATCATGAAGTCTTGACTATGTTTATTAATACTAATTCTATCTAAATTAAATATACATCAAAAATTATATCTTTCACAGAATCCATATTCTGTTTCTTTACAAAATGACAAATGGATCAATAATATTATTTTTTGCAGTGTCACATTTAAGTATGTTGGTGATCAGCATACAAATCACATCTCTGGGAACAACTAGAATTGATATTATATCCTAATTCATAAATTAGTACTCCTAGGGTTGTTGTCCTTGCATCTGTTGCTGCATTTTCTTCATTGTAGCTTCATCTTGCTGTGATAGTGCTGTTAATTTTTTACCAACTCTGTCATGTATTTCAAGATATTTAGCAACACACCTGTCCACACACACAGCTTCACCTTTAGTTAGGTCTGGATCTCTGTACTTAGATGGTATACATTTTTTCTGACACGCTGTTGTCATTCTGTAAAATACAGCACAAAATAATGCTCGTTATTTTTTTTATAGATGCAGGGAATAGTATTTCATTAAATTATTGTCTTTGCTCATTTATTTTTAATTTATTTACTTAAAATGAATTAACCTTAGTTATTTTACATGTTAATCTGAATATCATAATGATTATGACACTGAAAATTTTTACATTTTTAAAATTATGAATACAATTGATTATCAACATCTACAACATTTAAGAACATTTTCTAACAGCTTCTCAAATAATAGAGAAAAAATAGATGTCTCTTTCGATGCGAGTGGCAAAATAGTTACATCAATACATGTAACATATCACAGGAATTGATTTTACTTTTTAATATTCTATATTGTAACATGTACCTATTATACATATCAGCCATCATCTCTATTTCGAGATCAGCTATCAGCTTAGCTTGTGCCTCGTTTAGGCCTGCCATTGTCATAAGGATGAGAGAAGGTCAGCTGCTGCAAAAAGCATAAACATCAACAACAATAACAAAAGAAAAGAAACCACGTGCAATCCAAAACGGAAGTTTACTTGGTTGTTTCCCTTAGAGAATAGTACTAAAATAAATACTACAAATATTTAACATCAGACTCATCGATAATTTGTGCGATTCATTATTTATTTAAAATAAAAAATTGGATAATATATTTATTTAATGTGTTGGACTTAAAAATTATTATATTAATAATAAATCATCGTTTTTGCTTTCGAATATTGCACTTCACTTTGAATGAATTTGAAAATATACAATAATACATACTTTATTTTAATGTGGTAATTTTTTTATTATGATATGCATTTTATTACCACAATATTTGAATTATTATTCATGTCTTATACATGAAGATAGCTATATTTACATTTAGAAAAGTGCATTTGAACTGAGTTACTGTCAATATAATAATGAAATTCTAAATGGACAAATAATTAATGAATAATTCGTTTCAAATATAATTGGTAACAAAAATATAGCATGCATTTAAATACAACAGAAATATTACATCCAATGAAATCAGCTGTTTCTGACAGCTAATAGAAATTGCTTTTATCCAGTATGTTTGGCAGCAGAAATGCCAACAAAGATTTGCTTCGTAACCCTGAATGTCATGAAAATCGGTAAGCTTTTATCAGATCAGAAGAGTTAGTTTCATGGCTAGTTTGCATGGAATTATACATTCGACGAAATCCGTCTATATTACTGTATAAAAAAATAAAAGTATAAAACGATTTTTATCAGAAACATTAAATTGAGTAATATAGTTAAATATACTCGAAAGTGAAACTGGATTTTTAAAGTTGGTCTATTATTAATACTATTAGTAATAGTATTAACACTTTATTAGTAATTTAGTTTATGTAATACCCAGTACAACGTTTACGTTATTTTACTTCAAGTGTTGTGAATATATAAAGTAACATGATGATTGCTTTAGTAGTTTAGATTTTAACTAATTGTTTTCCAAAGATGTTATTTATTTCCAAAGTATTTGTCACAAGATGAGCCAAGTCAAACGTAAAATATCCGTAAAATTAAAATTATTAATTTAATTTTAGCTTTTAATTTGATCACCTGCAAATTTTATCGTTACAAGGAAGTATTTTTCTAAACTTTCTACCAAATCCAATGGTTAAAATGTTATTGCTGAAATCAGTATATGAATTTATTTACATTCTGACATATTCATACTCTTTATTCCTGAGGTTTTATTTTTTTATTATTATTATTATTTTTATTCATCTATTTTGTTTATTATGTTTATTGCTAAATTTTTATTTTATTTTCTGAAAATAGTATTTTATTTTTCTAAAATCACATCCAAACAATAACAGAACCATATTACATTAATCTTCTTTTTTTGCCTTTCTTATTTTACAGTAGAATAAGATAAAAACCACAGCTGCATGCTGTGTGAAAAGAGATTACAGTCATTATAATCTATTTGTATTTTCCGTCTGAAGATTATGGCTGATGTAAATACAGATACAAAGTATTGCAGTAACTGGTAAGTGGCTGAACTTGTACTGGTGATAATTAATGAAATTTTTGTTTTGAAATTAAGAAAAATATTTAAATTATCTAAGTTTAGCATCTCTGTTATAGTCACAGTTAAGATATGATAGTAAATAAACTTTAATAGGAGGGTTGCTTGTGACACAGCAAAAGTGTGTCCTTACAGACAGAAAAAACAGCATTGTTAATTAAAAAGAAATTGAAAGCAAAAATGATAACATGATGTATATTTTAAACAGTACTGAATGATTAATTATCATTATGTGTGAAAACTAGAGTTAATTTCATTGTATACATTTTTAAAATAATTTTTGTTTGCTTTCTGGATATTTTCAATATGATTGTTTTGCAAATATCTATCTATCTATCAGTCAATTGATTGATTGATTGTTTGTTTGTCAGTAAAAAAGATATAGCTGCTGCAAACTTTGTGATGCATGAAATGCACTGTCGCCGTCATATTGTCTTGTGTGAACACTGTCAGGAGGCAGTTCCCAAGAGTGAGCTTGACCAGCATTTCAGTGATCATCATGCCACTGTCAGCTGTGAAGTATGTGGAGAACTGGTGGAGAAAAATAAATTACAGCATCACATTGTAATACAATTTATTTTATTATATTATTTTTTTATTTTAATTGTTACATAATTTAATCAGAAAATGGTATTTTTCTAAACTTAACAGTTTATATTTTTATTGTAACAAAAAGAAAATTATATTAAAAGCTTTCCTGGAATGTATTAAATTTGCATATCCATGTTTGATGTATAAGTACTGGTATTATTGTGCAAGTTAATTTTATATAAATTTATAAAGTTGTTAGTTGTTGATAAATGGGATGTAAGTATATTTTGTCTAATAAAATAGAAAGATAAAAGTAGAAAAGAAACATTAAAAGGTTTTCCTGTCATTTGTTAATTCATGTGTGCATGATGGACATAAATATGTCTTATAAATTAATGTTAGACATGTTTATAGAATTAGTTATTAGTTGATAAATGGAAACCCTCTTGTTTTAGGATGTGTTGTGTAGTAAGAAACCAGCTCAGTGTTCATATTGTGAGTTAGAAGTACCACAGTGTGATCTGGATTCTCACATGGATTACTGTGGAACCCGCACTGAACCATGTCACCTCTGTGGTCAGTTCATCATGTTGAAGGACCAACTTCAACATGAGAGCAGTGGATGTTGCTATCCAGCTGCTAAACCACAGGAGAATGGTCTTACTGGTTCAAGAAATGACCATCCTTTCATGGATAACTTTCAGTATTCTGATAGTCCATTTCACCCATTTGCGTTTGGAGAAATCAGTAGAATTTTAGAACAGTCTCGTATAGATATGCCTGAACTGAGGAGAGATCCTTCTAATTCAAGTCAGACACATTTGAGGTCATTAAGCTCACCGACCTCAAGACCTGTAGATCACATGAGAAATGATACAAGTGTGAGGAAAAGCACAACCAACAGAAAATCTGAATTAAACAAGAAAAGAGAGAGAGGTAATTCTCTGTGTTGGTGATGTGTAATTAAACTTTTATTTCAGTGATTTTTGTTTCTCATGTGTATTTTATTTAAATGATTAAAAAGTGAAATGATGGTATTTTGCCAATATTAGAATTACATGACTAATAAATATGATTATTTGTATTGGTATACTTATTACCATTCATATAGAGTGATATCTTGACTTACGAGTTTAATTCATTCCATGACTGAGCTTGTATCTCAGTTGGCTCATATATCAAATCAGTCTTCACAATTGAAATTAAATGAAATACCATTAATCCATTCCAGCCCCTCAAAAACAACCCTATTTTTTTTTTGTGTAACATATTTTTAAATAAGAAAAATGTATTTATAAATGACAAATATTATATAAAAACAAAATAAAAGAGAATATAAATAAATAAATTGGTTTTGTAAAGTTATTTATGTTGGAGATTAGAAAAATTATTTTAATGCCTTTGGCTGGAGTTACAGTCTTTATTGACTCCTTCAGCTTCAGTATGGTACATATTGTAGACGTACTACCCTTGTACTGCCTAGCCAAGTCGACTACATGCACACCTTGCTCATGTTTTTCTATGAATTCAAGCTTTAATTCAATGGACATCATCCGCTTTTTCTTCTCGTGGCAGTGTATCTGAAGCTCGCTTGTAACTCGGATTTTGGCTCACAACTCAAAGCAAAAAATTGCCTGTGCAACTGCTTATAATTTGAAAAACTTGCATGTTGGGGCACTCGTAAATCAAGGTACCATGTATATGTGTGTTTGTTGCTGTACTTGTATGTATATACATTTATTTGTTTGTATCATCTAATTACCGAACTGATGTTATATACTTTTTTATTTCATATTTTGAATTCACCATTTTTAGAAACTGGCAGACAGATGGTAGATGATCAGGATGAGATTAATGATAGACTTCTCGCATTACAACTAGCACAGGACCTAGATTCAACTGAAGATCTCACTGAGCTGATAAAAAATTTTGAAAAACACAATTCTGTTTCTCAACCAGAGTTGCCAAGTGCAGCAATGGATCTCAACAGTTTCCCAGATGGTAAGATTTTTATAAAACTGAACCTTCCTGTAGAAAGCCAAAACAAAATACATCATATTGCAAAGTCATTCCTTTTAGGTGATAATTATAATTTTAAACACAGAAATAAGTCCGACGATAATCATTTGTTCCAGTTAATATCAGATTTGTTTCTATCGTTTACATTCGTTGTCATTATAAACATTAGAAAAGAATGCAGCTTAACATTTTTAAAAAAAAATAAAATAAAATTTAGCTTAGAAAATAACTAATGCATTATTTATTTTAAGTTTCTGAATTTGAAACTTTGTTTTTTAAATAGATCTAAATATAGTCATCAAACATATAGATTTTTGTTTTTTCCTAGATGAAGTTCTAATGCCATGTGAATTTTGTGATGAGCTATTTACAGCAGACACATTAGTTCAGCATCAGGT
This sequence comes from Chrysomallon squamiferum, assembly GCA_012295275.1. Classification (NCBI taxonomy): domain Eukaryota; kingdom Metazoa; phylum Mollusca; class Gastropoda; order Neomphalida; family Peltospiridae; genus Chrysomallon; species Chrysomallon squamiferum. The sequence goes on from CM022671.1 coordinate 12,431,685, forward strand.
AAGTTGTTCACAAATACGTATTTTATAAAAGTACAAAGTAATTCTTCATGTCATGTTCTTATATTTCAACTAAATAGCAGCCAGAAAAACAATATTTTATATCTTTAACATTGGAGCATACTTATGAATGACAATTATTTAAAAATTGAAATGCCTATAATCAGTTATGCTTTTGAAGAACCTTAGATTCCAGGTGCAAACATTTTTATATTTCAATATTATTATTTTAATTTTCAGTTGCTTTGATTTGAACATTTTAATATTGGTCATTATTGCCTGGTTTAAATTGACTATAAGTTTTCTTAAAGTTTGGTTTTTATTATTATGCTTCTCATTTTCTTCATTCTTCTCTTCTTGTTGTGTGTAAATTATTGTTTAAAGATGTTGTTAAATTTTTATGTCTTAGAGTGGATGTGATCCTCTGCTATCTGGTTCATGGGCAGATGTAAGTCCTTTATCAGAAAGTCGCAACAATGAACATGTCAACACAAATCAACAAGCATTCACTTCAATACCAGTAATCAACAACCTGGAGAGAGACTCTTCCCCAGTAATAAGAGAAATCCCCATCATGAAAGAATGGTATGCACATCACTAATGTCTTAATTATTGTCTGTAAAAACATATTCACTGGTATTACTGAAATGTTAGTGTACCAAACAAAGTTGGAGGGGCAAAATTTGTTAACTTAATTGTTAACAAATTTTTTATTCTGTCCTACCATGGCATTTCTAGTTTACAAACAAAGAAAAAAGTGATACCCAATAAACATAATACTGACTTCATCACATGATATTGCGTTCTCAGTATTTATGGGAAGGGCATGGATACAAATCATGCAGGGCAGCTTAAGGTGTTTCAATTGAATATTGTTTAACTTGAACAGTTTAGCTAGTACTATGATGTTCACTTGAGTATAATTTACTGTACTGACATTTTGATGACCATTAATTACAATTATAATTATGTACAGATATGTTTAGAGTAAGTGGTACATGAAACAAGTATTATTGAATGTTTTCTTGCAGATTAACCCTGAAGACTGTTTATTTTTCAAATTTTTTTGACGAAATATTGTTGTTCTGTTATTTCAAATACATCTTTTATCATTGTATGTTAATTTGTAGGGAACCTTTGGATAACACTACATATGTTAATAATGAAAACAATGAACAAACTGTGATGTTACCTTGTGAGTTTTGTGAAGAACTTATACCTGGTGATTTTCTTGTCCAACATCAGGTAAAAAGTTATATTAATATACTGATAAAATATATTTATGTGTGAAACAGTGATAATCATATAATTAATCACTGATGTTTCATATAAATGTAGCAGGAAGGGATATTTTCAAATGACTAAATATCTTTTGTTTATAAATTTATATCAGAAACAGAGTTAAAAATAAAATAAATAAAAATAATACAGTAACAGCTGCATTGACACTTACATTTAAGAAATCAAAGTATCTCTAAAAGTTTAACATTTTTAAGAATGCTGAAATATAGTTATTACATTATTCATATCCTCTTTAATTAGAAGCAAAATAAATTTCTTTTCAACTTCTGTTTCAGTCAGTTTGTGATGCTAATCTTGCCCTGACACCAAGAGCTACCACCCCAGCTGTTTCAAAACCTCCAAAACAGAAAAACACACATAATAACCATGAAAAACCAAAAAACATTCTAAGATCACCCAAACACCAGGAAAACCCGTTTGTTTCACCATGTGTTGATTTTAGTGATGACGAGAACAGAGATTTCCACACAACTGGTTTTAATGATACTAGACCAGAACTGTTGACTCCAGCGTCCACTAAGTATGGTGTCCCAGCAGACAGATTTGACAGTTACCTTACTCGTCCCTCCAGATCTGACCCTCATGTTCAAGGCCGTGTCCGAAGCAGTGAGAATAGAGCTCCACAAGTAACAACAAGAAAAGACACTGCATCGCGTACGAGGCAGACCCTACAAAGCCTCATTCAAGATGACATTCCTTCAGGTGACATTGACTATTTGGCCACAGTGAATACATCACAGTCAAAAGCACTGAAAAATGAAGATAATTTGGAAAAAAAACGAAAAGTAACAAAAGGTATTTTCAGATTTTTATAGTTATTTAGTTATTTTTCCCACTGTTAATTTGGGATACGTTTTACAGGTTTTAAATTTTGTAAACAAAAGACTATTTACATTTAAGGATAAAAAATAGAAATAAAAATTCAGAGCAAAACCAACCATGGTTTTTCTAGAAAATTAATAAAATAGCTATGTACTAGTATTTGTATTGTAAATCTACATTTTCATATTTTTCAGCAGTTTTTAAGAGAGGTGGTGCCAGTGGAAGCAATGTGTTGCCAGCTGCACGAGTAAGAAACCAGACTTATTCTGAACAGAGGACAGCAGAAAGACCAGCACATGCTAGAGGAAATAGACAGAGGTAAGTATTTTAAAATCAAATACTGTAATTAGTAATATCAATTTGCACATCCATTTTAAACATTTTGAAGTGTGCAGTTTGGGTTATTACAGAGGAATAATGGTATGTAGTCTATTTATTTTTTAAATAAATAATTAGACATAAATTAGCTTTCCTTATTAAGTTTTAATAATTATTTGACAACATGTTCTTCGGATCATGTGACTTATTTTCTTTTTCTTTCTTTGTAAATTTGGTCAGCTCTCCTTGGTACACAGTGTAATGACAATGATTGAAAGACAAGAGCTATGTTTGATCAATGCTTTTTATGGTAAAAATATTAAATACATGAGACATTTTTAATGTTAATAGTTTTATTTTGGATTCAATACAGAGCCAAAAAAATAATATTAAAAATAATTTACTTACTTCAGATTTATTTAACAGTCATTATAGTAATGCAAATTATAAATTTGACATTGCTATTTGCCCAGTACAAAATGTAATTCTATCTTTGAAAAAATAAACAGAGCAATGTGAACAAAAAATATGTTTACATGGATATTAATCTAAGATAGCCCTCTATTGTTTTATTGCATATTTTTAATTCTCACAGGGCATCAATATGTCTGTTTTTGTCATATAAATTTGGTTGATAATTGTAATAGCTTTCAACGCTCATTGTAATGAAAAATTATATAGCACTCATTGATCTTGTATTCTTTGCTTTGAAGCTGTGCTATAAATAGTTTTGTGCTTACATTCTCTTGGGATAAAATGATTTGTAACAAAATCTGGCTGAAATTGTCCTTAAGCAGAGAATGGATTTTAATACTTAAAGGCTTAAAATGAAGTATGAATTTATTAATTACAGTCAGATATCATTAATCTTATAAAAACAATAATTAAATTATACTAAACTCCTACCACAGATTGGAAACTAATATTTAAATTTTTTTGAAATGCATTAAAAAAAATAGTTTTTTTTTCTAGATTGTTCAGTGCTGAAATGAATTCTTTTTTTTGTGTTTCATGCTCGAAATAATTTTTTAATAATTGAAATTTACATAGATTTTTAAAACATATTTTTCAGACAGCCTAACAGTAATCTACTTGAGAATCCTCCATTTCAAACTTACCAGAGTGCACGTGGGCGTCAGCGGACAGGAAATCAGATTTTTAATCCCTCAACTCGAGGAAATAATTCACACAAATAAGTTTGTAATTTTTCACTTTTATTAATTACCAATAGCTTTAGTTAAAAACCTTAAGATGGATATTATTCTCCTCAGATTGTCTATCCATAAGAGGGGCTTTAAGTTCACCGTTATTGATTAGAAGATGGTTTTCTGTACAATTATGTTAAACCAATTTTAAGCAGAATCCAAAATCACGTGGATGGAAAAGGAATACCATTTGTTCTGTTTAACTGAATGTAATGTTTATTATTACCTGTTAATAGACTAATGGTCACTTTGGTTTCAATTAACAGACATTAATTGTATATTTTAAACCTTTTTATGTAGCTTATTATAAGAAAAAGAAAATAAATACAAAAAAAAAAAAAAAAAAAAAAATGAAACAACATAACAAATATATAAAATAATTATCAAAAGTGAAAGTAAATGTATTTTTTAAAAATGATATAAGGTCTATTTAAAGAGTATAGCATACTTTGTGCCCTATATTGCTCAAAATTTACAGTTCTGTTTAGGGTTTTTCTTTTTCTTAATTTCTGTACGTACTAAAAAATCTGATATAATTTGATTACTTGATGAACAGTATAAAATTTAATGATTATTATTTTTATATACACACAATACTTTTTATCTGCCTCATTTTTTTTAATTTTTTTTTGGATTTGTTGATGATAAAAATCATAACTGTAGATATCATTTATGGCAGCAGTTTATTGTAATGATATATTTTTATCACATGGAATAATCATGTTATGGTACAAAAAAAAAAAAAAATTTGTTTTATTTAGTTATTTTATTGACATTTGACTTTTTGACAGCATTCTTTAGTTAAAATTTGATTTGGATAAGATAATATCTGATTTAAAGTGGAAATGGACATATGTTAAGGTGAAAAGGTATTATTTAGATTTACATTTGTATTGGATAATATTCCTTTCTTTAAATTTTAGTTTCAGTTTTAAATAATTATATCACAAGCAAAGTCACATAATTCTTTTGTCACAGAATTATCAATTTTTTTTATTTGAATTAGAAATATTTTCATTCCATGTTTCTTTGGACAAAGAGTTTGATTTCTGATGACATGTGAGATTTTTAGCCGGAAATTGTAGCACAATGGTTTGAAGTACTCTCCAGTAGTATCTTAAGTTATTTTGTTCAGCTATTTCATTTTTGATTTAAACTACCAATTTTATTCTTGCTGATTTAGAGTTTCAAATTTTTGTTATACTGTACAGATTGATGCTGTGTGTGCTTATGTATACATTTTTTTTTTTTTTTTTAATTGTAATATTATCATTGTAACTTTGTACAGCTATTTGTGGTACATATTTATTATTACTCTGGTCTAAACTTTGTCTCATTCACTGTGTGTACTGAATGATATCCTTTAAGATATGAGACAAACCCTTATTATTTGTTAAATACTACAGAAAACCACAGAAAATTATTTTTCCAGACAAATTTGTCACTGATTACTTTCTGCAATAGGATTATCCTTGTGTTTGTGTGTCTCAGATTAATAACCATGTAAACATGTATGATAATTGTGTTAAATCATTAGAAAATGTAAATGCTGACTAAATATATTTATGGGAACTTTGTTTTTGTATGAATAACTGTGTCTATATAAAAATAAATAAACAGCTGTATGCAATTTGAACTGTATGAAAATTGTATATTTTTATAGCATAATGTTGGAAATGTTACATTTATAATAATATATAATAAAGAATATGATAAAATATTTGTAATGTTATCATTTCTTTCATTTTTTCAGAATTTTTTTATTTTTTATCATTAATTTTTGTTAATATATTCTTAGAAGGAAAAATACTAAATGTGTCTTTAGAATATTATATAAAGCAGACAAAAGTGGAGATGCCAAAATTTAGCAGAATCTATGCCAAAGTTGTATTGAGAAAGTAAATCATGGAAGCTGGCTGTATCAAACAAACGTAAAACACACACAAATATATAACATGTACACATATATACCCACATATAATACTGTAAAACATGAAATTCATTCAGTTCAGTTTATACAAAAAATGCATTTATGCCACTGATGAATTAATCTGACAACATTAAATTTGTTAAATAGGCCTAAAATTAACAAAGTGAAGAAATACATGAATCTATGGACAAGAGTTTATTTCACATAACGTTAAGTACTACATTAATTCAGTAAGTGTAATCAAACTGTTCTTGTTTTGGGTTTTTCCATTCGTGAGCACAGTTAAAAGTCATAATAATTAAGTAGTCAGAAAACACAAGGTTCCTCTGAATAATTTTTACCCAGTCAGCTTAACTGTTAAGGATACTGAGAACTAGTACCAGCAGTCCAACATTTTCACACTGGAATAGCATTCATAGATAATTATCAATAACAGCAGCAACAAAACAATTTATTACTTCAAAAGGGTCATATTTCTTAAAAGGAGTCAAGAAGATAATTAAATTATGTCTTATTTGAAGGAATAATGTATTTTCTGAATAGAAAATTTTAGACTGATTAGTACGAGTATTTTATGCTAGCTGGAGAAACAAAAAAAGAAAAAATATGTATTGTTGTTGTTATGTAATACAGGCATTTGTTGTAGTGTTGTGTGGGTGTAGTATTTATTACATGCATTAATTTCATTTTTAAATTATATCACACACACACACACACACACACACAGACATATACAAATATACACAGCCTTTCTTGCCTACATTTTTTGATGATTCAATTTGTTTTGTTTTTTTAATATCAAACATCAAATTTATAGAAGTTCTGGAGAGAACAAATGCTAGAATATTCAATGATCTTTTGACTTCATACTGGTTCTAGTGACCTTCCATCCTCTTCCCAGATATAACCATTCTTTATAAAGAATACTTATTCTAATTTCAAAACACTTAAAATATTTTTAAAATAGCATTACAATGAAAACAATTTTACTTTATATAGAAACTCCAATGAATAGTTATATTACAGTTAATATAATTTTTTGTAAATAAGTTTCCAGTCTTTGTCACAGTAAAATCAGTTTTGAAAAAGTGTCCATATTAAGAATAAACAATAAAAAATAAATATATAAAAAAGTTGAAATAAATAAGAAGTAGAAAATAATTATGTTAATAGTAAATTATTTACCTTTATTTTTTATATGTTTGCTACTTAATACAAATCATTATGTTAAAAAGTTTCAAATAGTTAAATTATATAAATTATCTGAGCACCGGTTTCAGCTGTTTGACTAAACGTGTACAACTTTAAACTTGCACATATAATCATAAATAAACTAGAATAATTTATGTTTGTTTGTATGACGTGGGTTTTAACCACCAGTTGTTAAAATTTTAATATTATTATTTTGTAAACATATAAATTAAGAAAATTTGAAATAATTATTTCCAAAATGCAAAACAAAATTATTATTAAAAAACCCACAAAATAAAAAAAATAAAAAAACTGAAACAGTAATGTAAATAATTAAATATAAATAATACTGGTTTAAAAAAGAAAATGAAAAATAAATTTTTAAAATTAACCAAACCATTTTTCTATTACTGATAGATGAGAATTCCGAATTAATGAATTTATCATTATAAGCATTAGAAACTTTAAATACTTGACTGACAATTGCAGTAGTCACTATGAAATGATACAAACCCACAGAAAACTAAAATTGTAGAAAGTAAGGATACCTTTTTGTAATATTATGAACTATAATATATTAATTTTGGAGAAATCATACAACAAATAAAATTTAAAAAAAAGAAAGAAAAAATAATAAAAGCAATTTATTTTTCCTTGATTTATTATTAATAAAATTACAGTTTACTTATACATCAATTATTGAGCATTTTTAAAAGATATCACTAAGGGAATGTAAGTAGAATTTTATAACACTCATAAATATTAACAGCACAATAAAACCTGAAGTGAAAAAAATGCCACAACACTAATTTTATTCTATATTAAAAAATGCATATGAAATTTTAGTAAAAGAAATGACACAAAAGTACATTTACAAATAAAAAAATAAAAATAAAAACATAAAATAAAGGTATGGAAGTGGAAATACTAAATAAAATATATTTAATACTTCATGTTACTGTAACAAGTTCTGAATTTTCATTAACAACACAACAAATACAAATTAAAAAGTGGATCTTATTTCAAAATTTCAGATCCTCACAGCTACATACAAAATAACATTTGGTAAATAAAATAATTTCAACAAAACAAACTTGTAAGTTTTTGTAATAGCATTCATTTGCTAATTCTTGTCCACAAGATGATGTACTCTAGTATTTATCATATATCAGTGGTCACAGATATTACATTTGTTTCAATGTACCTCAATCCATTATTAATAGTTCTTAGAAGTCAGTCATATTGTTTGTTTTTGTAACGATGACATCTGGGAAAAATTGCACTGATCATCTACTGTCACTATTACCAGTTAAAAATAAAAACTCATTTGTAGGTACTCAGAGATAACACTATATATTGCCTTTGATAACCAGCTGTGGTGTATTGCCTGAGACAGGAACTGTTCATTTATTTCAAACTTCAGCTATTCAACAACATAAAACAGCACTGCACTTTGTAACATTTTAAATTATTTGACTACATGTAGGGACATAAAATTTTGAAAATGAGGAATGACATTTCAGTCAGCTGTCATCAAATTAACATGAATTTTAATAATGATCTGCTCCAAATTTTCAAACACAACAACATTACTGATATTCCAATTAAAAGGTTTTCCACTTGTACTTTTTTAATGATTTACAAACATACTAACATTGCCTTCCTTCTTATGACAAGGATAAAGATAAATAATAAAAAAATAAATTAAAAACTATAAAATGAAGTAAAATAAACAATGCTGAATAACAATAAAGTAAAAATTTAAATAATTATCACACATTAAATCCAGTACAATTTCTTAGGCATGAAAGACTGCATCACATTTATTTCAACTATAATTTAAACAGTATTAATATTAATTAATACCTTCAATTTTTATTATTTATATTGTTTAAATATTAGAATTGTTATTCAAATGCTAAAACAAAAGGCACCAATCACTGATATTTCACTGTTAATAAAAATTCTTCACCAGTGAATTCCTCTGTGCATTTGACTTTAACACATAAAGTTCAGTGAATAACTGGAAGATTATAAAAATTGTATCCAGGTTTTCCAGTGATAGCAAAGTATATGTAAACAAGATGGTAACCTAAAATAAAAAAAATAAATAGAGAAAGCTTATGAAAAAGTACATTAATGATTTAGAACTTTATAAAGATTCTTTGTTTCCTTATATATTTTGTGATGTTGTTTTAAATTGAAAACAAATAAAATAATTACAAATTGTTTAGAAAATAATTAGGTAGATAGGAATTATAGCATAATAGTAGATAATGGTAAACATGACAGTCCTCACTGTTAATTGTTTTCTCAAAACTAGTACTCATTTCCTAATATATCAAAGACTTTTGTTTGTACTTTTCTGACACAGTAATCACAGATTTTCTAAGTGATAAAGATTAATAAATAAAATACATTACTCATACTTTCCACAAAAATAATAATTAAAGTAATTAATATTTGTTTACAAGTACTCACATCCAGGAACAAAGCAAAGAAACCCGACAACAAAAAACACTAACACATGAAATCCTGAAAAAGATGTGTAAATATGCTAAAATTTAAAAATATACAAAGGTAGATTGCAATTTTTGTTTCACATAACACATAATTTTTAACAATTTATTAATTTAAAAAACCTGAGCTCTCTAAAGCAACAACAGTTACTGAAATGAATTATGTATATATGTATAGTAATTATTTTTGACAAATAAAAACAAACCTCTTGAGGGAGATATTATTATTCCAATACCAGCAATAAAAAGAACTGCAAAGAAAAGGGAGAACAAAATAAAAAATAAAATATATGTCCAAGACGGTAATTTTAAATAATCATTATTATAAGTAAGAATTTAATGAATACTTTTCAGTTCATTTCATGAAAAAACTAAGTTAATGTTTCATTTGTTACTGGTCACCAACCTTTCTTAATATGACACTAACTGAAAAAAAATAGTAAAATGGTTACCAACATTTTCATTCTTTTGAAATGGTTCTCAAATAAATTATTGATATTTTTTGTCTTAAAATATTTATCCTATGTTGTTTTTAAGGTTTTTATCCTTTTTTCTAAAAAGTTCTTTTGCCCATTTCACTAAATATCTTTTGGAATTCACATACATATATAAGATGATCTCATATTTTGATAGTATAATAAGGCATTTCAAAACAAGTAAATCACTGATTTATATACCTGTTCCTAATAATGTCAGCAAAAAGGATCCAGCAACAATTTTCCAGTTTTCTCGAATCTTTGGATGTAGAAGCCATCTGTTCAAAAAAAAAATAGAATAGAATACAGATAGATACTAAAATAAATAAAGAAATAAAGAAAAATTAAAGTAACAAGAAAAAACAACCCTAAAATAATAATACAGCACATACATTCAACTAACATATATAAACATGCATGCAAATTAATATATATATATATATATATATAAAATTACTTTTTAACAATTAAAACATTTTTTGGATTTCAAACTGTATTTAATAATGAAAAACTGTTAACAGATTGGACAGATTGTATATAATATCCTATCTATACTTCTAGTGGACCAGTTTGAAAAAATAAAAACAAAAATATAACTTTACATTAAGAATACACGTTTTCATTTGAAAATGAAAGCATTTTAATAATTTTAAAAGAATATACTCTGTGTAGTTAACCCAGAGACTGTAAAAAATACCTGCAAGGTGATGTCTGGATGGAAACATCAGTATGACTGGACCAGAAAGAGACAGACTGGGATGACACACTTTCATCAACAGCTGAGCTGAAAACAGATCAATATTTAAATACTTCATTAATTTCACAAATATAAGCATACCAGCAAATCGATTTACCAATTTCATTTTCAGTAATTAAGTAAAATGATTTGAGAATTATTGATACAATTAGCTATGTATACTGGAGATAATGCTTTAGAAAAACAGTGCAGAGTATAATATAAATAGTCATGTTATTTTTCACTATAAAATTGTTGACATTCTAAAATATGTTTGCAAACGTTTTGCAAAAAAAAAAATTTAAGTAATAGAATTTTTTTGTTGTTGTTGATAACATTCAAAGTCCATTTAAATGTTCAGTTTAATGCCTAATATTTACCTATTCAGGCTATTGTTACATGTTATCTTATGTGAAAGTAGAGGATCTTCTTGATCATTTAGCTGAAGAAAAGAAAAGAAAAGAAAAATATTAAAATTTATATTTCACATAAATGGTTTAAATTACTGAAATCAAAACTGGATTTTATTTAATTATTTATTTTTGTTAATTTCTAATTAAAGCAGATTCTTCAAAGTTATTTCTATACCATTTTTATATATATATATATATATCAAATTTTCCTCTTAATATGTAATTAAGTTATTTAAATTAAATTTTTTTTTTTAAAACGATGTTATATTTATAAACGAACCTGCTTATATTCTCTATTGGAATCTTGATTCTGACTGCTGGATAGGTTGACTATGTCTGCTAATCTGTCTGTTTGCAAGGGAGGTGATTTTTGCACTGACCCGTAGATATAAACTACATTATCTTTATCAGTTCTGATGGTTGCTGCTTGCACTTCATATTGACTCGCTGTAGTCATACTTCATATTGTTATTTTCTCATCATAGAAAACAAAAACAAAATGCATCACTGGCTGGCTATTCAAGGCAGATAACTGTAAAAATTGAGGGATAACTTGAAACACCAGCTAACTTTTACTGTTTGTATAATATGACGTATTGTGTACATTATATTAATGGTTATTTTTCGCTTCAACGAATACTGTTCAGAACAAATATTTAGGATATTTTTTCCTCTATGCATTCTCATTTCCACATTGTACAAATAAACATTATATATATATTAATAATAATATATGATTTAAACCTTCCATTAATAGTTTTATGGTTGTATTTACGCTAGTTTGTATAGGCTGTAGTATACGTTATAGGTGGGCAGCTCTTTAATTTATTGTTTATTTTAATATAACAAAGATAAGATACTCTTTATTTTCATATTGTTTCGAAGCTTTTTCCTTCTTCAACTTCAGTTCTTTTCTTTATTTCAAAAATGAAATTAACTTAAAATAAAGAAAATTAGAAAAAGAAACAAATAAAAATAATTGTTCCAGGTCAGATTCATTTAGCTTATGGTTAAATTAGCACACCATTATTCCTAAAATTTATTCTGTAGCTGTTGAAACCATCATAAATATTTAACGAATTTTACCCAAGCAATACCCAGCTTCTAAAATAAAATCATAGCTAGACTGGCTTTTGGAACATCTTTGTCACATTGCTACGCCTTTCAAATCAAAATAGTCAATTTCACAGTCACGATAAGGTTTCACTGCTTTTAAAAAATCTTAAAATGCCAATCTTTGCCGTTTACACAAACCTTCAGAGAAGTCAAATACCTGATAGTTTTTTAGAAGAGGCCTCGGCGTTTATTGCCAAAATACTAAAAAAACCCGAATCGGTAAGTATGTTACAGCTCACATTATTTGCATTTACAAGTTAGTTACATTGTACATTAAAACAGAAATTAATTCACGCTCCCAAGTCAGATATAGTATCATAAAAAAATATGAATATTTTTTTTTATGAATAAAGTATTGAAAACCTTTTTCATGTTGTGACCCCCAAAATTTTACAATATCTAATGACATTACTTAAAAATAAATAATGAAATATATTAGATTAAAAGAAAATTTATTATAATTTTGATATAAACTGGTTACTAGGGTATATTTAAAAATTAATAATTAAACAGGTAATATTCTTTCTTTCTCTGTAGTAATAGTATTGTTATGCATTTTTATTCCAACTTTATATATTCAAGAAAGAAAAACAACATAAAAATAACAATAAAAATGTCCATTATTCTCAATACAGTATGTTACAATTCGGATACATCCAGATCAGCTGATGTGTCATGGTGGAAGCAAAGAACCATGTGCAAACATTGAGCTACACAGCATTGGAAACATAGGACCATCTGTCAATAAAACACTGTCAAAAGAAATAGGAGAATTCATCCAGCAAAAATTAGGCATTAAAAATGACCGGTATGTTATTGTAACCAATAACTGTATCTAGAATTTTGATTTAGTAAAAAAATAATTTAAAATACAGTCTTTATTTTTTTATTCTTTTTCTTTTTGCAAGTTTTTGTAAGTTTCTAATAATTATTTTTAAATGGGTCCAAATTTCTGTTTTCATAGATTAATGCTTAATGCTTAATGATTTTTTATGAAATAATAAATTACACCAAGTAAATTATGTTGTAGTTGGTTTTCTTTTTAACTTTGACTAATTTTCTCTTAACAGGTTTTACATAAGGTTCTGGGATATTCCAAGAGCAGAATGTGGCTACAATGGAACAACTTTCGGATAGATTTAACAACGCTATCTTACTGACCAGATGACAGTGAAATAAACTTCATTTGTAGATATAAATATATAAATAATTAAGAAAAAAGATCATAGATAAAAAAACAATGACAAACATATGATTGATTCTTAAATTGCATTTAAAATAAGAATATTTTCTACATTAAACTTAATGTTGATGTAATTAAATAAAAATTATTAAAATGCACGATGAAAAAAATTAACCATAGTGACATAATTATTTCTCTGGTTATTTCTGAAAACATTGATTAGATTTTTAATAATATCCTTTCAATACTCTATCACTGCACAGAGCTTTGGCATAGTTTCTATTTCTGCAATAAATTTCATACAGATTTTTGAAGTTAAAAAACAACTATGTAGTTGAATCTCTTTACTTGCACAAATAGCAGAATGTTGCTTTGATATCTTTGAATGCAAAAATAAGGAATAATATAAATTCAGACTTCCATGATGTTTATGAAAAAGCCTGAATTTAAGCCTGATACTGCATCCCTTAAAACACACACACACACACACACACATTTTTTTTTGACTTTATGCTCATATATAGGAAATAGATGTAATAAGTAAAATCTTTAAAACACCTTAAACTATTTCCACAAATTATTTTTTATGTATTTTTTATTTTTTAGTCTTTAAACAAAAAATAAATATTTAAGAAGTTTTAAAACATGCTTTATGAAATCATTACAATAAACATTAAATAGGACAGTTTGGTAATATTTTAAAAATGACGAACAGCTACTGTAATGACATGTTTTGTTTTCCAGGCATTTTAAGCTTTGTTCTATTATTTACAAATAGATGGGATACAGATTGTGGGAGCAATAAACTGCTTTTCATTCAAAATGATTTGTGTGTTGTTGTTTTTTCACATTATTTTAATGCATGTGAAATCAAATATATTAGTCTTCATAAACATTTACATTCATACCTTATTATTTTGTGTATATTGTATTTAGCATATTGCCTATTGGTTATATAAATTATAATATAGTTAATATACTTTTTATTTTAATTTGTTTTAAATTTTATATGTTAATGATTGGCCTAGTTGTAATGTTCACATCTATGTCATAGGATACTCTCCTCCATCACTAGAATCACCAGACTGACCAGTGACATACATACAGACATACAGTAGCATTATATTAATGTTTCAGAGTATCTACTACATTCAAATTTCTCTCTTGCACTGTGAACAGTGTTTTGGCCCAAGAAATCAGACAGGAAAATAAGACTCCTGTACTATAGTCTCAAAGTGTTCAGAGTTTATAATATAGTAAGACTTTGAAATAATTTGATTTGCATTTTATTTTTATTATGAAGAGTAATGCTTATATTTTATTTAACTGGATTTGGTCTGATATTTATTATATCTATTTCAGTTTTATTTTACTTAATAGTTTCTTTTTATTTTGTTCCAAATTTTATTTTAGTTATCTTAGTGATGAATATTTCATCTCATTCTTAAACTGCATTTGTTTATTTTTTGTTCCTTTTTTGCTCTGACTTCTTTTAGATTGTGTGTTTCTTCCTCCTCCCTTTTTATCCTTTATTTTATAATATTGAAAGTATTTTCAGTTTCATGTTGAAAAATCCATAGAGAAACATATATCTCTAGAGATCTAGTGTAAAAATATTTAAACTGTACAGCTAGAAAAAACTTATTTTATGTACAGGTTATCTTGATTAAAATAGGTCAGAGTAGTTAGATAAAAATTTAACTGCAATATTTTATGAAATCGGTTGTCTTGCAGTTTAGATGTAGTATTATTTAATATTAAATTTAATTACTGCACTTGTAGAAAGTATAATACTATCAATAGGTATACATAGATTATTAGATGTACTCTTACAATGTTAAAATCTAAATACTGATTGTATAAAATTGTTACATATGTACATGCAACATGCCACAACATGCCAATAGATCAAACCCAGTTAGATAACTAAAAAGAACTGTGCTTCATGTTTATCAATCTGATCCTTTGAGTTTTATATTCTAGTCATGTATTAACGACATAATATTTCTTGGAAATTTTGTTCAGGCAGCTTGAAGCATTGCTGTCAATAAATATATCAAATTAGAAGATATAAATCTCACCCCTTTGCATTTGTTTTGTACCTCAAAATTCTTATTGTAATTGCAAATAAAAATTATTATTATTATTAATTGTTTGTGTCTTGTAAAAACATGAGATATATGGAAAATATGGCAAATAAAGTAATAATTTTCAAAAAAGATCTACATATTAGAAGAAAAACTACTACCACAATGAACTTTGAATTAGGTCCTCTGAAGGCTGTTACATTAATCTTTGAACATCAGATTATTTCTCTATTACTTAAAGTTAAGCTCAACATATGTCTGGTAGATGTTGATACAGCCACCATCATGTCACACCTGTTCATATATTATGCCAAATACCACCAACCTAAGGCCATTTCATCTGGAACATCCATGACATCACCCTAATTGGATACTTTGGAACCAATAACAGCTGCTTCCAGGGGCTGCAGAGGTGTGGTGAGGCCCAGGGCCAGCTCCTTGATTGTATGCACCAAATAAGGCCTAATACTGCGAAATATGAGAAAGGAAGATATCTGGAATATGTAAACACAGATGAAACATAAAATAAACACTTTAGTGGATTTAAATATAAATCAACCAAATTTATTGTTCTTTTCTCTGATTGGATGCCTGGGGCCACCAACCCACCACCCCTTCTGCATGCCTCTATGCCCTTCCAACTACATAAAGACCCATTGATAGTATGGACAAGGACAAAAATTAAGTCCTGATTGCAATTGCTTTACTCTGTGACTGTCATGGCAACCCACAAGCCAAATGCAAAAGACAATAACCCTGTAGATAATCTTCATGAACTTTGATAAGCCAGGATAAGACCATTTCTGAGGTTCTGAAGAGTGTTAGTCCCTGTGTTTGATGGAAGTAACTTTTGTTTTACACAAAGACATTGCAGTTGATATTTACATGACTGTGGCACTGTGAACCATGTTACATTTTGAATTAAATCGGATCTTAAAATAGTGATTTTAAAGTTGATTTTTTTAATCTAAAAAAATAATGTATATATTCTTCCTGAGGGTATTATGTGCTTAGAGGTTTTTCTCTTGAGATAATTGTGCCCTGAGGGGATATTGCCCAACAATTTTATGTCTTCAGGGGTCAGTGTCTGGTTAGGTGTGGTATTTCATCAATATCGGTATATGGGCAATAAGATTACACTATTTTCTTAATTTATCATTTTATTGCTATTTTTTAGTTTTGATCATTTAGTTTTAGTGGGTTGGATTTATCAAAAACACAAAATATTCATCAAAAGGTAAAAGTATCAATTTAATAAATCATTATGGTTATAAAATTACACTTTTTATTTAATTATTTATTTTGATGACTGTTACCATAAATTCATAATACCGTTCATATCTAAATGTACCTTTAATGAAATTTAAAAATAGTCGCATCATCAGTTCAGAACTCTATAAATCATTGACCCAAAGCACTTAATTACACTTCACTGAAGGCTGAATAATAAGATAGGTTTTAATTACTACTACCTTAATTAACTGAATAAATGATGTATTTATCGCAAATGAAAAAATAGTTACGAGAAACTTAAAGAAGAATAATACATCAGTAACAAAAACAATAATAATCTACTAGTACATACTGGTTGGAACTGGAAATTACCCATCAAATCCCTAGATAAATGCAACTGCCCCATTAGTTAATATTTGTAAATCTATCAAATCCCTACTTATTATTTAAGCTTGGTAATCGTTCTAGTTAAGTTTGTAATGGAACAATAAAATGAAACTTGATTTAAACTAATAATAATAATAATAATGATGATGATAATAATAATAAACAAATAAATAAATAAATAAATAAATAAACCTGCTTAAATATTATTGTTATGTTAGTAAAAAATACATTAGTTTGCAATATATCCATTATTATTAACGCCAAACTGTAAAAATATTTAGATAATAGATTTACTGTTTAACTTGACTCAAGTGTTTGGAACTTTTGATCATTAATGTTACAATAATTATAGTTATATCTCAACGACAGGTGTGCTAAGTTTTCTGAAATTTTGGATCCGCTCCAGTAGTCACTGTCCAGTTAGCAACGACTAAGCGAAACGACCTCGGTATTTGAAATAATTGTAATGACGCCTGCTTAAAACGTTAACGGCTGAACCTTTCACAGGCCTCGGCGATTTTCTATAGAATTGTATAGTGTGTTGTATAAATTTCAAGGTGAGATCGATGACAAATAAGGTAGAAGGTACAAAACAGATAACAATAATTTTCTATTTCTCAAGCATTCACAATGTGCAGTGGCCAAAGATGCAAGAATGAATTTCAAGTGAAAAATTTCCTATTAGGCTATGATCAACCACAACATTTTGTACAGTTTGAGGTATCGTATGACTAATACTAGTTGTTTTTCTCTTTTAGGTTACTTTTGTAAAATCTCCCGTTTTGTTTCTGCTGTGATAAAAAAATTCTGTAAATATATTTTTGGTTGTATTACTGATATGTTTATTTGGATTAACGCCATTAACGGTTAAAATAAAATATATTCCCGCTTTAAACTAATAATAATAATAATAAATTAAAGAAAAAGTAAAAGAAAAGACGGAAAGAAAATTTATAAATAAGTTAAGAAAAAGTTAAAAAAGTTAAAAAAAAAAAAAAAAAAAGATGAAACAAAAGATAACCATCAAAAAACGAACGTACAATTAGCAACCAATATAATTTGTGTGTGTGTGTGTGTGTGTGTGTGTGTGTTAAATAGCCTATTAAATACCTATACACATGGCACTTCATCCTTGTTTTGTAATGAATATTCAGGATTATGCGCTCGTTATAATCTATTCGTTACAGTAAAATTAGTTTCACGTAATACATAAATACTTAACCAAAAAAGCTTAGCAAATTTATGTAATTGACTGTTGCTTCCAAATAAATTAAAATAAAGTGATAAAACTTAGTAATGTGTTAGTTGTATATGCCCTGTCGCTTTGTATAATGAAAGGAACACCATTTGTCATATCGCATGCCGCTATGTGTACTGGAGATGCAATCGCAGTGCGTTCGTGCTGTCCCAATAGCACCTGCAATACGGATGTATTGAAATCACATTTTGATGCACTGAACCAACATTATCCAAAAACAAAATGAAGAATTTATCCTGTTATAATGGGTCGCCGTCCAGGCTTATCGGAAAATCAACGTCATGAAGCAATGGGACGGCTTAACGCCGGCCAACGCATAGACGACGTCACTCAATACTTTCATGTTCATGACAGCACCGTATCACAACTCCAACAACGCGTAGACCACGATTAATTACTCTAAGGGAAGATAGGTATTTAGTGACGTCATATCGACGTCACAGGTTCGAAAGTGCTCCACGTTTAGCCCGTACTTTGCAGCAAACCACAAACACTAGAATTCATGCTCAAACTGTCCGTAACCGTCTCCATGCTGCTGGTTTACAACAAGCACGTCACGCTGTTGTAGCTATTCGCCTGACAGTGGGTCACATTCAGGAACGTCTGAGATGGGCCAGAATACACCAACACTGGCGACGCAGACAACGGGATCAAACATTATTCATAGACTAATCCAATTCTTGTGTTTGTTTGCGGATGGTAGGAGTTATGTATGGAGGTGACGGGAATAGCGCTATGATGCAGACAAGATCATTACCCCAGTGGTCATTCCATTCCTACAGCAGCATCTTGTACGTAATTGCTAAACCTTAACTGATTTGTATGCCAGGATATATCAGAAACAAGTTGCCTTTTATCGAAAGTTTTTCAACTGGTGGCGAAAATTATTGATCAGTGAAAATGACTATCAGTATTACTATATAATAATATAAGATTTAAGTTATGCTATATATATTTATTTTTCATTCTCCAACACATTCACTATGACTAATTATTTCTGAACCCGAACTGCTTGATTGTACTTTGATGATCACCGCTAACACTCAAAGAAAACGTCTTCGTCTCCCTGTCGTTTGTTTTCGCTGCTGAGTTAGTTTTATGAATTAAAATGAATTTAACTGTAAATATTTCACAACTCTTTGGAATTGTTGGAAAAAATAGTAATCATTATGTTGATTAACTGACTAGAAAATCTTAAGCTTATATACATATAACAATTATTACTTTAATAAGATTATCTATAATTAGTACAGGAAAATAAAATGTATCAACTGACACACAGTTTCATAGAAATTCGTTTAAACAAAGAAATTATCTATCTGAACAATCCTGGCGAATGTTATCAATAAACAGCTGTCGTTCTTCATAACCTTTATTTGACAAGGAAGTAAGAAAGTTTGATATAACACTTTTATTTGTTTAAAGACAACACGAATAATGATAGGAACCCCATTGCCACCATTCAGTGGGCCACTACAAACATTGATAGCATCTAAAATAATAGTTTTTTTAAAATTATTAGACTAATGTTAGGTATGTCATATTTTAAAATATAGAGATATATGTCGTATTACGTAACATTATTGCTAAAATAAATTTAAATTACGATCGTAGTTAGAAACTATTTGGATACTGAAGTTATGTTAATTTAGAATGGCTTACATGATAAAATACTCCACATTCTTCGGTTTAAGTAATCAATTAACGATAAATCTTTCAGTTTAGATTTTTATGCAGTAATTTAGTGATAAAATAAAATTATAAAATTAACAAACATCCAACTTTTCAACATTTGAATCAAATTTCGTTCATCGGTTTTGTTTCGAAAAAGATGCGATTTCACAGGAAAATGTTTTGTCACAAAAGGTATAACAAGGCTAATTGATAAAGTCTGTCTTGAAAAAAATTATCTAGTGAAATCAGTGGTTGTTTTCTCGAAAATTTACTTGAATGATAAAATATATAAACATTTTTCTTATTGTGCGAACATAATGCATATGTGTGTCGCGTGTAGATTGTAGGTGTTGTTGTTGTTGTTGTTGTTGTTGTTGTTGTTGTTGTTGTTGTTGTTGTTGTTGTTGTTGTTGTTGTTGTTGTTGTTGTTGTTGTTGTTGTTGTTGTTGTTGTTGTTGTTGTTGTTGTTGTTGTTGTTGTTATTATTATTATTATTATTATTATTATTATCATTATTATTATTAAAAATATTTATTATTTTACAGTGGGGATGGCCAAAAGTGTATTCAGGCTGGCGTTGTTTCTGGGCTGTTTACCATTTGTCTTGTATTATAGTGTCAGGGTTCATGAGCTGGCAATGGGCATCTTCAAAAGCCAATGAAATAAAATGGTTCATTTACCTCACCGACTGGACATACTTCGTGCTGACTATGGCTACCATTTTGGATTTTATAGCTGTCGTTTATATACAACTGAAAAGAACAGATATATTAGAAGGTACAGAATAATACCATGTAACAACTGTTTTATTTTACTACTATTTGAAGAAAAACTACTTAATAAACAATTCATTCACATACAGTTTGTTTGACTAATTATGTGTGTAAACATACTCGTATGAATACAAACAATCTCGGTCAAAATTTAAAAGTCTCCAAAAATAATGCTGCGCTGATTAATTTTCAAGTTATGAAATGACTTCATGAACAAAACTGGGGAAACACTGAAGAATTTAGCATTCAGTGCAACACTAATCAAGTTTGAATGTATGAATTATTTAGGTATTAGTTATTCAATGAGACTGACGTTTTAATAACTTTTGCAGGCAGGAAAGAAAATCTCACGTGGTACGAGAAGATTACATGGATGGTTTGTAACATTGCTAACTGTAGTAGTGTTGTTATAACCATTCTTTACTGGGGATTGCTGTACAAAGGTATAATTTGCTACGTTTTAATTTATTATTTTCTCTGCATCTTTTTGTTTCTTGCTTATATTTTTATTGACTGTCTGACTGATTGACCGACTAATCAACCGATCGATATGTTTAAATTGCAGACAAACTTTAAAAAACAAAATTGGCGTACTTAAAAATGATTGTTATAAGATGTATCCGTTTTTCTAAATTTAAAAGAATATTTCAATATCTTACAGCTAAAATTATTATTACTTTTTTCTACTTACACTTTTTAAAAATAATTTGATCTTTAAATAAACATTAATCGAACTATTTCCAGTATAATTGATTATAATTATTATTATTATAGCTGGAACTGTAATAACAGCCGTCGACGCCATAACGCATGCAGTTAATTCTGTTTATGTTCTCATAAACATCACCGTGACAGCGATGCCAGTACGACTTTTCCACGTCTTTCACACCATGATATATTTCTTCATATACGTCATTTTCTCACTTATATATCAAAAAGTTGGTGGGACAAATGGCGTAGACAAGACGTATATATATTCCATCATTGACTGGGACGCGGATCCGGGAACAGCGGTCGTGTATTCTGTTTTAGTGATTTTCATAGCGACTCCAGCAGTACACATCAGTTTGTTCTTGATCCAGATGTTGCGTATAGCCGCTTTCAGTCGAATACTCAACAAACACTCAGTAGAACAAGATGAGACTCTAACTTTAAGGGCGATAGACAAGCCTTAAAGATTTATTTTTTTATATATGAACATTAAATGTTTATTTTTTATTTTTATTTTTTTTCAATATTTATTTATTTAATTTAAATAATACAGCTGTGAAATGATGTCGTAAATAAGGCTGCAAAAAGAAAAGAAATAAGATTGTAAAATGTGTTTAACGTATTTGTTAGTACCAGGAATTTAAGTGTTATGAATAATAAAGTTTTTCTTTGATATACATTTGACTGATATTTCTTCACTATTTATTTTTAATGAGTTTTTAATAATGTCCAAATGACTGATAGAGGGTTTGTGTCAAGTGCTTGATACAATGGAGGACCTGCTAGTTGTGTTTGTTTCAGTTTCGAAATACGGAACAACAAGTTGGACGTTAATTGTTCCATTTTAAATTAGAGAAACACTTCTACCTTTTTTCCCACTGAATGTGAAAAGAGTCCTACGTTTTGCTATCGTTGATAGAACGTGTTTATAGCTGATGTTTGCAAATGCCAAAAATTATATATCAGAACTTAATAGTTCTTAAATATTCATTTTGTAAATGAAAACCTAATTTAAAATCGTCTTTTAAGATCTAAAATAGCAATTAAACTGAAATAACCTTGAACAGTATAATACGTACTGTGTATTGAGTCGACCCATCGACAATGATCGATGTAAAGGAATGCAATACCAAAACGATGGCGTGCAGATGGGCAGAGCCGAAGGGGTGGTGGCTCCGGGCCTCTAATCAGAGAAAATAACTTAATAAATTTGGTTGATTTATATCTAAATCGAATAAAGTGTTTATTTTATATTTCATCTGTGTTTAGGCTACATATTCAAAATATCTTCCTTTCTCATAACATTTTTCAGTACTATGCCTTATACTTGAGTTTTTGGGGTATACAATCAAGGAATTGGCCCCGAGCATCACAGATCTTTGCACGCCACTGTACCAAAATTATTGTTAAATGAGTATACTAGCCGGAACCACTGCAAACCGTACGGTTGACAAAGATTAGAAAAAATATATATATGTAATAAAAAAAAATAGAACAAAACAAAACAAAAACCACAAAAAGCATCACAAATTTAGACCTATCTATAGCGGAGAACCAGCGTCCAAATATCCATCTGAGCTGTTCTTCTCTAGAGGGTATTCGGATTACACAGAGATGTGATTAGCTGAATGCAACCTATAGACAGAGCAGTCCAGTCCAGAAAGTTCTCGAATAGACGAATTTCATTATTCTTACTCCGAATTTGATAACGGTTATGCATAATAAAATTGTTAATCAACTATAGATAATTCATACAACTGTAGAAATTCAGGGGTAACACTTTTTAGACATCACCTAATCTTTACCGTTTGCGTAACGTGTTGTGTATAATATTATATTAATGGTTATTTTTCGCTTCAACGAATACTCTTCAGGACGAATATTTAGGATATGTTTACCTCTATGCATTCCCATTACCATAATGTATAAATAAACATTATATATATATAATTTATATCTTTTAATAGTTTTATGGTTGTATTTTACGCTAGGTTGTATAAGGTATTGTATACGTTATAGCTGGACAGCTCATAAATAAATTATTTATTTTAATACACGAAATATAAGATACTGTTTACTTTCATTTTGTTTTGAAGCTGTTTCCTTTGTCAACTTCAGTTCTTTTCTTTACTTTAAAAAATAAAGAAAAATAAAAAATAAAGTAGAAGAAGAAGAAGAAAATTAATGTAAACAAATTTGGAAAAAGAAACAACTTAATAAAAATAATTGGTTCAGATCAATTTCATTTAGCTTATGGTACCATTCCAGTTGTTAAATTAGCACCCAATTATTCCTAAAATTTATTTATCAATAACTCAATGAATAGCAGTTAAAAACACATCATAAATATTTATAACAAATTTTACCCAAGAAAAACCCGTCTGACCAGCTTCTGAAATAAAAACATAGCTAGACTGGCTTTTGGAACATATTTGTCACATTGCTACATCTTTCAGCTCAAAATGAATAGTTTCAGTAAGATTTCACTGCTTTGAAAAAAAAAAAAAAAAAAAAATGCCAATTTTTGCCGTTTACACAAACCTTCAGAGAAGTCAAATACCTGATAGTTTTCTAGAAGAGGCCTCGGCGTTTATTGCCAAAATACTAAAAAAAAAAACACGAATCGGTATATATTACAGCTCACATTACTTACTAGTTATTACACGAATTTACTATTGTAATTTTAGCCCATATGGGCTATAGTAATAAGGAGAGTGTAATAAGATTGTAGACATTATACATTATAACGGAAATTAATTCATACTTATTAGCCATATATAGTATAATTTAAAAAAGTAAAATAATATATATATATATTGAAAACCTTTTTCTTTTTTTGACCCCAAAAATCTTACAATATCTAATATATTACTTTAAAATAAATTAGAATATTTAAAATGATATTTGTTTTAATTTAATGTTTTTATTTATTTGAAGGTGCAAATCCCATTGTACACTGCTGATTTAATTAATGTATTATGGCAGAAACATCATCAAAATGTAGATAATACTATTAAATGTTCTTGATAAATTTCAGTACTAAATTTGCCTCAATTATAATAAAAATTAAAGAAATATTTTGAATATAAAAATAATATAGTGGATTAAAAGAAAATTTATTATAATTTTGATATAAATTAAGAATTCTTTAATTTGAAACAGCAGGTATACAACTAGTTACTAAGGTATATTTAAAAACAAATAATTAAACAGGTAATATTCTTTCTTTCTTTATAGTAATAGTATTGTCATGTATTTGTATTCCAACTTTACATACTCTTTTTAACTTTGACTCATTTTTTCTCTTAACAGATTTTACATAATGTTTTGGGATATGCCAAGAGCAGAATGTGGCTACAGTGGAACAACTTTTGGATAGATTTAATAATGCTATATGGTTTTTTTAATTTATTTTTTAAATTTATTATTATATTGCAATGTATTTTTGAATACTTATATTTGTCACAGGTTCACTTCATCAAATATCTGGAATATTTACCAATTTTAAATCCATTAAGGAAATCAACACAAAACACAAGGAATATGCATATATTTTTAATTATGAGACATGATATTAGGGATACAACATATATTTTGACATCAGCTGATCTACACTGAATATTAAAAAATGTCTAACTGCTGTTGAACATTGTGAACCATTGTGGGAGAAACCAAAATACAAACGTAACTGCTTGGGAAATCTACATAGATGGCAGTCTATGGAAAATTACTGAATGACATTTTTAGAATGATAAATGTTAATCTTTTAAATACTATACTAACACAGATGCCAGCCCATTTATAAGCAATTACATGGAGATGAAGAATATAGATGGTTAAAATAAATATAGCTTTAAATTTGTCTAAATCTCAATTAAAGTACATCTGTTTTGATCCAGATTCGTTTATACTGCACTGACTAATACAAATAAATTAAAACTAATTCTGAGAAATAATCCCATCTAAACATTTAACTTTATATTTAGTTAAATATCAGTTATGAAATAAAGTTGCTAGATAGTAATATGGGTACATCCTAAAATCAATCAAACCACAAAGAACGAAAGCATAACAAAATGCTTGTTATATATATTTACATCAACATGTACGGCACAAGAATATGTCTAAATTTAATATGAATCATGAACTTTTTAATGAAATAATTCGCATTATATGCGTTTTATCTGGAATATTGTTGCTATCAAAATATTAGAATTCCATAACAATATTATATTTAAAAAATGTAACTGATTGTATTCTATATGTATTAAATCTGTAATAAAATAAGGTGAAATGATTTTGATTCATTCGTGCAATTTGTTTCGAACAAGGATGTTAGTTATAAGGACTCAGCCAATATTGACTAGAGCACCAACATTCAGGAGGAAATTCAGTACAACTTCCTGTTTGTAACCAATGGTAACAAATCGCCATTGTTGTTGTGCAAAGACGTCGTTTGACAGTTTATTATTTTAAATACCTTAGGTAAGTTAAAACATTCCGTAACTGAAATGTATAATCAGTTCTGAATGCTGTAATTTAAATAATCTCAATATTAGGGATGTCTTTCTTCCAGTTTCATAAAACCTTTATATTCTTTAAATCGAATTATAATGATTCTTACTTTTCATGTTAGAATTATATTACTATTATTGTAATTTTGTTCAGAATAAAATATATAAAGTACTGACATGTAAATTAAATAGTTGAACACAATTCAGACAATATAAAGGTAAATAAGTAGATAAAACTAGTATTCTAATTGTTTATAAACCATTAGCAAGTTAAAGTATTTATTATTAATTTCTATTTATTTTAATAGATACAAACATATTCAAATAAACTGCAGTTATAATGGCTCCTAAGAAGAAGAAGAAGTCTGCGAAGCTTAAAATGACAGATGAAGAAAGAATTGCATATGAAGAGCAAAAACGTTTAGCAGAAGAAGAGATGAGGAAGAAAAAGGAAGACATGTTGGCCCAATTTCTGAAAGTAAATAGAGCACCATTTGATTAAGAATTATTACCAAAATATTAGAAATAGATAAAAGCATATATATAATAAACATGTGCATTAGATATTACACAAAAATATTTATTTTCATGTTATTTAACTATATATAATACAATCAACATAATAGAAATGCTGTGCCATATTTTGGTGAATATAAATATATATAAAATCAGAATTTTCACTGGTCAAGACAAATAAGTTTTTTCAATCCTCTGTTATCTTATTGAACAGAATTAACTGTAGTAATTTATGACTGAAGCTTTGTCCAAATAACCATAACAATTTAAAAACATAAATAGTTTCCTCTTATAGGACAAATTAACAAAAGAAGAAAAAGCAACACGATTCAATCTGAACAAACTCAATCATCAATGGAGAAACATTATGAGGGAATCCAAATCCCGTGAGTTGAAAAAAGACATTGAAATTCTCAGCCAGACATTTGAGAGAGTTGTGGATCGGAAAGATGCTGTCATCAAGTCCTTGGCTAAAGATATCATGGAGGCTGAGGAGCAGTATGCTATGTGCTTGAGAAGTCATCTGCAGAATGTTGACAGCTTAATAGGTATCACTGCAAACCAGGAAATGTTGTTAAATTCAATTTTTTTTAGAAATTACTTTTCAAAAGTAAATTTGAAGTAAATAATTTTGCAGCCATATTTTAAAAATTAATTTGATGTTATTCAATGTATTTCAGTTTAAAACTAACATTATATATGAAAAAACATTTGTTGCATATGAAACATCCATTCTAGTCAATGGATAACAGAAGTATAAAAAATTGTGATAGGCTTTTCTTTTTCGCATTAAGTCACAACCGCCACCTAAAAAACCCTCAACAACAAACAAACAAACAAAAAATACCTTGTATAACAAATCTAGATAATAAAATGTGTTAACATATGTTATTTATTCATGACAGATCTGCAGAGACAGAGATTGGAAGCTCTGAAGGAACAGTATGAAACTGAACTTGCTATTATCAGAGAAGAATTTGATACTGAAAGAGCTATGATATTGGAACAAAGCCAAAAGGAAATGACTGATATTGATGATATTTTATTTGCTATGGAGCAGAATTTCCAAGAACGTGAAAATGAGGCAAAGTCTGACTTTCAGAGCATGAGAGATGAAATTAAAAATAAGGTAATCTATTCATATGAATTTAATGATTTCATCAGCTTTGAACCTTTGAATAACTTCACCGAACATTTCAGTGATCATGATTTTTATTTCCCCTGTACCTGTAGAATCTGCAGCATGTTATATCACATTTTCATCATCTTCATCTACTGTAGTTGAAATTTTGTCTTTAGAAGCAAATATCCTTCTCAGAGGTGAACAGGTTCATTATAATTTCTTAAGTATTATATTTTTTACAAATTCTTTCTTGTAAAGTTTTCAGTATTTTTAAAACATGTAATCCATCTTTATATGGTAAATCCAATTATCAACAAATCTAAAGCTAAGCATTTTCACTGTTAAATATTATTAAGAAAAAATGTATTTGTAATGCACATTAAAATAGCATCCAAAATAGCAATTTTTGTTAATATTTATTTAACTGGTTGGAATGTGTTTGTTTGTTTCTAAATCAGTATTTTTTTATTTATTTAAATAGAATCTTGAAGAGAAGCATGCACTGCGTGTTGTACTTGAATCCAAGGTTGATGACCTATGGCAGCAATTTAGACAAGCCCTGCAGAACTACAATGAAACAACAGAAGAAAGAAAAGTAGCATTTGAAAATCTCAAAATTAAAGATGAAAAAAGTGCCAAAGAAATTGAATTACAGATGAGAAAACTTCAAAGAATATCAGTAAGTCTTGAATTTACAAATTTGGGTAGAGTGAAAGATTATATTTTATGACAACACCAATTTCAAGCTTTTACATTTGTACAGATGTTATTTCTTCCACTGTTGAAATTAAACATTTGATATATATATATATAGTTTATTAAGTGCAAAACTAAATTAATATTGGGTTGAATTCTATTAGCCATCCAGACCCTAGACTAAGTAAAAAATGACTGAATTAGCAAATCTTTGAATTAGCAAATAATATTGTAATTATACCAGTTAATATGATTTTTGGTTTTAGGATCAAATTGCAACATTAAAGTCAAAAATGGCAAACACTGCAAAAGAATGTGAAGAACGAAATAGAGCATTAAAAGAGGTTGGTAAAGCATTTCCTATTTTTTGAGCTTTTTAATAATAGCTATAACAAAAACAGTTTGGCAAATGTAGTAAAATAAAAAAAGACTGCAAAATGAAATGGAACACTTGATTCAAAATTATAACAGGACATGCAGTATAAAATTAAATTTGTAACTTATCTTAGTTGTTTTACAATGCAGTATTACAGTTGATAAATATTTTCAAATTTCAATTTGTCTTAAAGGGACTTTTGTTTGTCAAAGTTTAATAATTATTTCCAAAGATTTTCTTACAGATGTACGAGTGGAGAAAACAAATATAGAAAAATAACTTTCTTGTTAAAATTCATAAGTTGTTTTGTTTTGATTTTGATTTATTTATTATAATTTTTTTAATTTTAATTAAGTTGTTATTGGTAATTTGGAATGTTTGGTATGTTTTGTAATTTTTGGAATCTTATGTTTTGTTGATAAAATTTATTTTTTATTATTGTTGTTTTTTGATAGGAACGTGAGAAAATGCTAGCTCACTTCCAGGATTTGAAGGCTCAGATGAATAAACTGAGAGATGCAGAACGTGATAAACTCACTAAGTTAACACTAGAAAGCAATGCTGCCATTAAAGAACTGAAACGCCAGAAAGAAAAGGTATAATAACATGATTAGTATCAGGTAATTAATTGTACAGTGGTGATTAAGCATTTTAGATTTAGTTATTAAAAGTATTTAGCAGAAGACAGAGTGTCTGGAAAATGAAATAGGTGTATTTATAGAAGTTATGATTTATGTGTATTTTGATAGTCATAAATTTTGCCATATAAGAGAGTGAATCTTTATGATTTGTTTTTAGGTACTTTTAATATGTTAATGAATTTAAATTCTTTAAAACTTGCGTAGGCTGAACTAATTCTGCGATTAGCTGAGATGTGTAGAAAACTGGAGACTGAGGAAGAGAAAGTTTTGCCATTTTATGCATCTTCACTTACTACAGAAGAGCAGGATGACATCAAAGCAGCCATAATGGAAGAGCACACAGAACCTTTGTCTTTGGTTTGTTATTATGTCACTTTTATTTTTAAGCTGATATTCAAATAATTTTTGTCAGTGATGGACCAAGGGAGACAGAACTTATCAAATATTTTCTACCTGAATTTATAGTCAAACAAATTTTATTGTGAAGTTATATCTACCAGACTCTTTGGTAATCATATATCTCTCCTTGTGTCTAGCTAATAATTGGAATAATAGTTAATTCTAAAAATAATTTAGTTTAGTATTATCAATGGAATTTTACTGCATTTAAATAAACAAAAAGTTTCCTTGGTATTTATAGCTTATCACAGCTGTTGTTTAAAATATCCATCCAAATTTCATTTAAAAATTGGTGTAATGTGTAAAATACAAGTTTTATTTAATTAGCAAATATTCATCATCATTAAAAATCTGAACTCATGAAATTTAGCTATTCAAGAGAATATCAACTGCATTTGCTTCTACAAAACCACGTCTTTTTTTCTATAATACAATGCTATTTATAATTGTCAGCTTATTGAGATATTAAAAACAAATAATATTAAAATAATGTTTTTAAAAGCAGAAACATGATTTGATTTAATATAATACATAATAATAAATGAACTCAAACACACCATATACTTGACTTGTTGTTTAGATCATGCATGAATATTCATCTCTGGAAAACTGGAGAAAACGACATGACAAAGTTCTTCTCGACAAGCTAGCCCTGGACA
Organism: Chrysomallon squamiferum; assembly: GCA_012295275.1. Taxonomy (NCBI): domain Eukaryota; kingdom Metazoa; phylum Mollusca; class Gastropoda; order Neomphalida; family Peltospiridae; genus Chrysomallon; species Chrysomallon squamiferum. The sequence goes on from CM022671.1 coordinate 12,461,940, forward strand.
AAGAGAAGCAGACATTACTGCAAGAGAATCAACAGCTTCGCACACTGCTCAAACAATACCTTGATGGAATATCAGTCAATGATGAAATTCTCTCACAAGTCAACCCATTGTTTATCATCAACAACAAAACTAATGTCAAGTAGGTGTCATTAGTCTACATGCTTAATAATTTCTTTTCAGTTTGATTTTTATATTGTGTAATCATTACACTGTAATGTGTGTTTGACAAAATTACATAAAAAATACACACATACACACACACACATACACATACACATACATATATATATATATAAATATATAGATCATATGAATTGTTTTAAATTAAAAATATCTATTACCAATATCAATCATTTTTTTTAATGTATATTAATATTTATTTTGTTTTGTTTTCCAGACTTACTGCATCTGTAGCAGATCCACGCATACGGCGACCTGCCCCACAGACAGTTATAGAAGCAGCACATGTTGTTAAATATATATTACCATGATCCTATTGAAAACATATTTATCACTGATAAATGATTTTTAAGATTTTAATTTATTTTTCTCAAGTTCCTGACGTAATAAATTTAATATGTTTATTTTTATATTTGAAAATGTTTTCATGTAATTATAAATTTTGAAAAAGAATCGTAGGAATTTCAGTGCCAGATAATGGATATATATATCTAGAAAATGAAACAAGAGTATTTTTGCTATTGTTTTAAAGAGTATCTTTAATAATAGAAATAATAATAATCATTTTGTTTTTGATATTTCTAAATGATTGCTATATTTGTCCAAATAACTATTTTATGTTAATTATAAAAGATTACAGTAAAGTACCTGACATTCCGAGAAGAGATTTTATTGTGACCTTATTTCTTAAGGAAATGTAGAAAAATATATATGAAACTAATGATATAGCAATTTTGCAAAATTTGCTCAGTCTGTCAAGATTTCGCTTTTTAAGTTTTCTCTGTATGAAATGACGTCATGATAAAAGCTAAAATAATTGTCACCAAGCATCTAAGATGTAATTATTTTATTATCATGCATTGTTATCATCAGCAGACAGTAATACAGTTATCTACATTTAAGTTTTTTGTATAAGCTTTCACAAATACTCTGTTCTTGTACTTCTGTACATTATGGCTAATGCTTCATGTCATTTCAAAACAAGTGATTCGGTAACTGAATTATTTCTTTTTGTGGTGCAGTGTAATCTTCTGCATTAATAACTCAGTTGTTAAAAAATAGTAATATTTAATGTTGGTCAATGTGAACAGAAAACAAAAATATGTATTTGAATTTGTGAACATAAATAAAAATTGAATACCATTAGTATTGCATTTTTGGTTATCATTATAGACAAAAAAAAAGAAGATAAAAAACAACAACATCAAACAACCCAACCCCACCAAAAAACAACAACAAAATATATAAATAAACAAACAAATAAAATACCCACATACTGTGTATGTTTACGTTCATTGCTGTTAAAATATACAGGTATTATGGGCTGACATGGTAAGTAACTTGTATTAAGTATATTTTAGTAGATACTTATATGATGCTGAATACTAAGGGGGGGGGAGTCAGTGGGCTACTCTGAAATTGACAGCTAGCATTGTATCTTTTGCACGAACGTTTTTATTAGTGAGTACAGTCATAATATGTTTTGATAAAAACATGGGGAACTTGTTAGGAGATTTTGAAATGAGTAAAATGTAGAATCAACTGGTTTATATATTTAATTAACCCAGCGATCAGTGACTGAAACATATGGTATTCATTCAGTTTAGGTTTTACTCGGTATCTTTCTACGGTTTCTTATTTTACTTCTAGTGCTAATATGAAAGACTAAAATCTGCAAGATATGTACTATCTGGTAGTTGTTAATAAAGGGGTTTATTTTAATACATTTTTCAAGAATTCCCATCGTGGCAATATCAAGAAATTTCTTCTGATAATGTATGCCAAGACTGATTTCAAATCGTTTGAGTTTATTTGTAGCGATGGAAAAAGGGGTTTCGCAGGGTTGTGAACAGCATTTCCCTACTTTTTAATTTCAATTTTATGTATTAGTATGGAGTTAGATACTTTTATTAGCTGTCTTCTCCATGTTTCTTGCAGTTTCAGATTAATTTGTTTATTGTATGTAATTATAGTTGCATATTTATTATGATCTCATAAGCAACATATGTATTAAGTTAAATAATTCGGTCTTTCTTTAGTGAATTAATAACTTTGCAGCAGAACGTGAATGGTGGCAGCCTAACTAGATCCCTAATATGGACGTATTACAGTAAAAACACACATTTTACTCATATTACAGTACTCAACTGCTTCACTTGCCATATCTATAAAAAATTAATAAAACAACATTTCTTAACCATCTTATGATAACAAGAGTGCACTTGCAAAACTGTAAACTGTTTATGTGTCATAATTAATTTTAAAACCGCCCCATACAAAAATGATAATAAAAACAAAATATATTCTACAAATTATAAAATGCTAGAAAATTTAACCTTTTTAATTTTTATTTTCTATGTAAAGCGCTTTAGATGAATTGGAAAGAATATTTACAGTGCTTTAATTTAAAATAATATAGAACTTCTAAAGGTATATGGAACAAATATCTGATGGCCACCAAAAAGACACAAATACATCAATGAACTTCGGGCTCTTCAGACGTCGAAGTGATACAAAAACCAGACTGGATCTGTTCGCCAATTATCATATGTGTATATCGGTACATTCACGGTACATAAAAATCCGTTGTCTATTTGAGTAACTATACCAACTGTTTACTTGTTTTTCTAGAATTAGAAATTGTCTGAATTAGGGTGGGTTATAAATAATTCAATACTTTTTCTATTATCTGTCATCAATAAAAAAAATTGCATTTTTAGTTCACAGATTTTTTATTTTTCCCGGGACGGTTTAGTAACGTCTGATGCACTCAGCCCTATGGATCTTAGCGTGCTCATTTCCATCACGTCATGTTACATAACTACACTGAAACATAACATGAGTAAGATAAAAACACGTTAAAATTTATGGAATTTGGATCGATCAGACATTATACGTTTATGACCAGCTATCCGTTTAAAAAATAAAATAAAATAAATAAATAAATAAATAATAATAATTTAACGTTTAGAAAATTTATATGCCACCGACGTTAGCGTCGTATCATGTGTGTTTTTAATATTATTGTTCTAGTTCTAGACATTATTTTGCGTTTTAATATACTAAAAATTTCAAACCCAGCATTTTAAACTGGTTTATGTTATACATACACAAAACAAAATACATTTTTATATAACAAATATTTATTTCCATACACACAAATTATGTATATCGGTAATTACAAACAGTGATCTCTCATACCAGTCACAAGCATAAAGTCTGTAAAAAAAAAAAATAAAAAAAAAATGAAAAAAAAATAAAATAATAATAATAATAATAAATAACTAAATAAACATATAAGAAAAAATACATAGACAGAAATATTATTTAACTGAATGCTATATGTCAGAATATTAAAAAAGTCTGAAAAAAAAAACTAAATGAAAGAAAAACAAAAACAAACCAATAAATAAATAAAAGAAACAGAAAATAAAGAAAAAAAGAGAAGAAAATAAGCATGATGCATAAAATTTTAAGATAAACAACCATAACAACAAGAAAAAAAGTAAAAAAAAGTAGAAAAAAACAAGAAGCAATAAATAAATAAATAAACAAACAAATAATAAAAATCATCAATAAAGAACACGTTTCTGATAGATATGTAGATACAAGAAGTAAGTGATTTTAACATATTACCCTTTTAATAATTCCTAGTTCAGCCTGTAAATAAAATAAAAAAATAATAATGTAAATCAAATTTATACAGAAATAAATTATTATTAGCATTTTAATACAACACAGTCTAATTAGGCAAATTTGCAGGTATCCAAAAATTTAAAACCTATAAATTATTATTTTTTATAAAATAGGTTAAAGATAAAAATACTAAACTGCATAGATAAATTTGCCAATATTACAAAGTCTGTTATGGTGTTACGTATTTATTATTATATAGTTTTTGTATGTTAGTCTTGTTTCTAATTACGATACGAGTGCATAAGTTCTGCCAGCTAATTGACAACTGTTATCAGCAGCAAGTAGCCTTTTAAATGCACCTTCTCATTAACGGAATAGCACAGCTGTGTAACGTCATGTGGAACTCATTTGAACTAAATATAAACTGATAGAGGACCGCAAAAGTCAAAGAACATACTTACCAATAATATCAGATGCATCATACGTCGGGACAAGTCGGTTACCAACAATAGTAAGATCTGCAGAATCCACTGTTGTAAATAAATAATATATATATATATATATATATAATAAAATGACATAAAATCCTCTCAAATATATTTACCGAATCACTTGTTTTCAAATGACATGAAGCATTAGCCATAATGTACAGAAGTACAAGAACAGAGTACTTGTGAAAGCTTATAAAAAACTTAAATGTAGATATATATTCTTATTTTGCTGATATAATAATAATAATAGTAATGGAATATATTCTATATTGGTGAACAGAAATCTGCAAATCTCTTAAATGTTAGAAATAAAAATAATCTAGTTACTTACATCCAATTGGCATCATGCCACCAACTGAAAGTTAATAAATAATTCATTAGTAATTGAAAAAGAAGATTTGCGCTAAGAAACGTTTTCATAAAACTACTAAACCTTATAATTTAAAAAATGTCAAAAATAAGTTTAAAAAACCTAAGCATCCAAAACCCCCAAAGATATTCAAAATAAATTTCAAAATTATAATGAATCAGCAAAAGCCGACTAAATAAATATAAGTTATTAAGTAAAGCAATGTATCGCCCATACATTTTATTTTCTATTTCTTTCTTTATTTATTTAATTACTACAATATTTTGTTGTTCTTAAAGTATTATTTTTTGTTTTGTTTTCATATAGTTTGTATGCTTGTATTAGAGATCAATGTTTGTAATTACAGGTATACACATTTTATGTGTTAGCAAATAAATATTTGTTACTTTAAAAACATGCATTTTGTTTAACGTTTATATGATATAAATACATTAACTCGGCACCCGAGCATTTATATATTATACATATCTGAGTATGTATGTGTAAAGAAATGTTAATCAGTATTAACTGTATTATAAATAGGTTTACTCACCAGATGGATAAAAGAATGCATCTGGAGCATCTGGAAAATAATTTGTATGAGTGAATGCGTGAAAATAAATGTGCTACTTAGAGCAAGCAGTTGTGAAGCAATCATGCTCTCTCACAAAGTCAAGGTTTGTATTTACAAGATTTTCATTTACATCTAAGCCATCATTTTTAAACAAATAAAGAGGAAGGTATGTGATAACTGATTAATTAAAATTCCGAAGGCAACACCTTTTTATACTAACAGTTATTTGGTGTCAAGCACACGTTTTTCAGAAATGACAAATGACAAACGTTGCAGCCATTCCAAACTGTTCTCTTAGCTATTAGTATTTATCTATTACTCGAGAAATCATATAATACCAATCTGTGAATTACTTTCAAAGGATATACTGATTAGGAAAGTAACCAAACGGAAGAATTAAAAGCACCTATCATTCACTGAGATACAGCAGGTTTACCAATGTAAAGATAAGAAAGTCAGGATATACTTAAATATGTTGATGTTTATGAATATGTATAGTTATCTGCCTCACTTTCTGTTACTGTGCTTTGCATGAATACCTATCTACTTTCATGCATTTATATTTGTGTGTGTGTATGTGTGTGTGCGTGTGTGTGTATACGTATTCAAAAACCAAAACGTATGATACTTACCACCAATAAAGAAAGTTTGTTCTGAAGAAAAAGAAAATTTAAATAAGTAAGTAAATAAATAAATAAAGAAGAAGAAGAAGAAAGAACAGTGTGACATTTCCAAACTATAATATGATTTCAGTAACAACAACTAGTATCAACTGTTTTAAATTACATAAACTTCATCTCACTTTTCCAGAATATTTTCATCTTTTGCATAAGACATAAACAATTTCAAAACTGAAAAGCTCTGAGTTATATATATATATATATATATATGACAATGAATAATATAATCTACATTTTATACATGACACTGACAGTCTAAATAATGAGAACTAATTATGTAAGATGAGGACACTGTAAAGACTGAGAACTAATTATAACAATGTTTTACATATGACACTGACAGTCTAAATAATGAGAACTAATTATGTAAGATGAGGACACTGTAAAGACTGAGAACTAATTATAACAATGTTTTACACATGACACTGACAGTCTAAATAATGAGAACTAATTATGTAAGATGAGGACACTGTAAAGACTGAGAACTAATTATAACAATGTTTTACGTATGACACTGATAGCTAAATAGAACAATATTTTACATAAAACGTTTACGTTATAAAGAGAGAACCAATATTAACAATTAATATTTAAAGACTGAAAACTAATTAAAACTTATGTTACTAAATAAAAAACTAAAAAAAACTATAAAAAAATGAAATTCTAAATATAAGACTTTATTAAACTGAAAAAATAATAAAAACATAAAATGCTCATAATGTAAAGACTGATAATTAATTAAGCACTATGTTTTACATAATAAGAAGCCGATGAAGTAACAGTTTAAAACCAATTAGAACTAATTTTTACATAAGATCTTTAAACATTGAGAACTAACAAGAATTATATTTTACATAAGACCTTGACAATGTAAAAACTGAGAATAATTACAACTTTATTTGATATTGTAAACACTTAAAATGAATTAGACTAAGCACGATAAGACGCCGACAGTGTAAACACCGAGAACTAATTAGAACTTGGTTTTACATAAGATATTAACAATATAATGAGAACTAACAGATCTATGTTTTATATATTTGACGTTGAAAATGTGAAAATTTGAGAACTTAAAGAAAAAACAAAACAAAAAACTGATAATAATAACATACGTCTGGGAGCCATTCTTCGTGTCGTTCGTGTAGGTGCAGCTGACGGGTGTCTGCTGATGGTGGCGCTGGGAACATTACTGGTGTAACGTAGACCTCCTCCTAGCCCTCCAACTCTGTCAATGAGACCACCTCCAAGACCCAGACCTGCAAGACCTCCAAGTCCGCCAAGCAAACCTCCACCAGGGTAATATGCTATATCTGGCATATCTGTGACAAGTAAGTAAATACATAACTAAATGAATAATTAAAATAAAATAAATTTTGGGATACGTCATTGTTAGAGTTATGTTTGACTTTTAAGATTATTATTACTATTATTATTATTATTATTATTATTTATTATTATTATTATTATTATTATTATTATTATAATTTTGATAATTTTGAGTTGTTATAGTGTGTATTTGAGTTTCACTATTTGTAAAATTAATCAAAGAGTAAACTATTTGTATAATAAGAAAAGTTTGAATACTTACCTCCAAAACCTATAAGTCCACCACCACCAAGATCTGAAAAATTTAGAAAAAAAAATGAAGACTTAAATTTTGTTTAGCAAACTAATTGGACTATTTTTATGTGTCATGAACATCCGCATATTTTTGCACGTCGAGTGAGGTCCTGGTCCAAACACTTGTCTTTTTTGTCTTTGTTTTACGATAATGGATGCGGATCTCCCTAGAGGTGTATTTAGTCGAATGCAGTATTTCTTTCACAGTTGTATACAAATTATTTCATAAAATAAACATATTGAACAAAATTTATAAAGGAAATAACTTTTATTTTAACAATATGAAAATTATTATTATAACATGCTTACATAAAGAGGAAGCCATGACAGGCAAAAGGCAAAGCACTGTAATGAAGCTGTTCATACTGAATTATCCCTGAAACATAAAATAAAATACACATGTATATATGATGTATATTTGTATGGTATGTGTGGTGCTTGCTTGTACGTGTTTGCTTGCGTGTGTGACTACATGCATGCATGCGTATGTATATGTATATGAATATATGTTAGAGATATAAATGAGTTTTGAAAGGGTTTTTCAAGGCAATATCTGTTACATGTTTTCACGTCTAAACTGTGATGAATATAGTCAGCGATAGTTTACATTTAGAATTATGGCAAATGTGCATCGCTAGCTGATTGGAACTGGTAGTTGGACTAAAAAGCCCTCTCTATTTTGTACATTTTCAATTGGTTAAACATGTTCAAATTTAGAATCCGTAATCATCACTGGATCAGTACAACGAAATTCCAGATTAATGTGTAAGAGGATCAATTTACTGACGACACCAGTAAAGCTTAGCTTTTAAAACTTAAAAACAAGTACAGGTAAGTAGTCTCCAAAACGAAATGTAAATACATTTTACTGTAAAGAAACAGAAAAAAAAAAAAAAAAAAAAAAAAAAAGAAAACAAACAACAATAGAAAAACACCACCCCAAACCCCAAAACCCCCTCTAAAGATCAACAAAACAAAAAACTATGATGATAGTAACTGTACCTTCATAATGACAAGGCATGTAAAATATCAGCCTTCAGCTTAAGAAAATTAAAATAACTAAATTAATAATAAAATAAAATAAAATAAAACACATTTCTTAACAATGTCCTATACTCACAAGATTTCCTGACAGTGTCGGGTGAAGAAAAGAACTGTGAATGGACTCTGGTCAGTTGTCCACCTGTTTATATGACCAGTCGGAGGTCAACAAATCACCCTGGTTGTCGTCAGATATCACGTGTTTGTTTGATGTTATAATGACCAGTGTCAGTCATATTTCTCATATGTCATAGATTAGTTTATGGTTCCACGACTTACAAGTTTTCTTAACAAAAAGGGTTTGGTCTGTTCTGGTCCAGGGGTGTGCTACTTACAAGACTGGAAAGGGGCTGTAGCTCAGAATAAAGTCACAAGGAATCTTATTTTGTTTTTTTTGTGTGTGTGTGTGTGTGTGTGTGTGTGTGTGTTTACAAATTATTTCTGTATATGTGTGTATTAGTATGCACACACGTGTCAACGTTATATAAAAACAAAATAATAAATAATTTAAATCAAACGTTTATTTCACGTCTAATAACTATCAAAATGTTGCAGTATTTAATTAATAAAATTAAATATATATTCATTCAGTTTTTCATTTTGTTTTCATCCTTCTTAAACCCCTCCAAAACCGCCACTCTCAAACGCCAGTGAAGCCAAGTTCAGCCATGAATTGTCTCAGATTAGTTTCTGACGATCTTGCAGTAGGACTGAACTACGTAATATACGTCGCAACTAGTGACAGTGAAATATAATGGACATACGGATCACAGATGCCGCTCTGTGTTCATGTCTGTTATGAACTATGTTTAGTCCGAATATACCCAACCACGATTTCCTATTACGTCACGTTACTGACGTAATGAGGTTTTTATAATAATAATAGGTTAAGCATTAAAAATTAAATGCAGTTTCTTGTTATAAAAATCAAAAATAATTTATATTATATTAAAATATAATCCAGTTGTAACAATGATTACATTAAAATATTAAAAATTGTGATAATGATGGTATATATATATATATATATATTATTATTATTATTATAACAACGATTATAATAATAATAATAATAACACCACCACCAGCAACAATAACAACAATAAGAAAAATAAATATGTTTCAATCATAATTTTCGACATATTACGTTGTTTTTTTTTGTTTTTTTTGACGATTTAGATTGTAAACTTATAATATTGTATAAATGAAAATGTGAAATAATTGTTCATTATCTCGACTATATTTATGTACATTATTGAATGAACTCTCGTATTATATCATTAAACTACTGATTTATGTTTGAGTCGCATTTATAAACATCTGCTGTTACACAGCAGTGACAGGTGTGACTAATTGATGTTACATAAAACATCTAACAAGACGGAGGAGACTCACGATAAACTCCGCCCACTCCTCTGTTATTTTCCCTATTTCAAATATAATAAAGCTAATTGTTATACACCTCTCTCTCTCTCTCTCTCTCTCTCTCTCTCTCTCTCTCTCTCTCTCTCTCTCTCTCTCTCTCTCTCTCTCTCTCTCTCTCTCTCTCTCTCTCTCTCTCTCTCCACACACTAATGAACTCACTTGAAGAAGGAAAGTCTATACGTTTACTATACTTTCAAGAGATAGTTTTATTTGTTTCCTTAGACCAGTGTTTGGTAATAATAAAAGTAAAAACTCAAGAAGATGTTACTGTTTTTCTTTTATAAATTACGTCATTTTGTATATAAATATTACAACCAAGAATACAGTTTTGCAGAATATACTCTTTTGGAGACTTTGTCCTTGCATGTCCGACTAGTTACTTTGTTACAACATGTCTTGTATTTTGGCTATCAATTCCTATAATGTAGTATTCTTTAAAGGATTCTTTTTATGTCTTTTTCAATTTTCTTTCACGTACAAGCGTAGGCATACATAAATACATACATATATAAACACACACACATACACAAATGCACACAAAAACACAAAAACTAACAAAAAAAATAAGTTCTCTTTCTTACTGAATAGAAGTCGTTTAGTTGGTTTTTATGAAACTAAGATTGATTAGTCTCGTTATTTACGGTGAAGAGAAATGATTAATCAGATAAAAGTTCAGAATGGAAGTGTCAAGTTGTCTGTTTCTATCCACTGTCCCACTTTTATTATGAATATATTGCTAGATCTTCAATAAATATTCAGTTGTCAGTTTTTAGCAACTATTTAAAAATCATGTTTTCACACGGTTTCTTAGCCGTGTCCATTTAATAAGTATTTGAAGAAGTTTGAATGATTATTTTCAGAAATATATCGCATACGTTAATAATTTTAAGATGCGGGTCTTTCTTTTTCTCTTCTCTCTCTCTCTCTCTCTCTCTCTCTCTCTCTCTCTCTCTCTCTCTCTCTCTCTCTCTCTCTCTCTCTCTCTCTCTCTCTCTCTCTCTCTCTCTGACATACTGTCATAATAATATATTGATACATTTCCAAGCCGAACTTATAACAGAATACAATCTCATTGTTACCAATGAAAAGTTTTTGCTCTTAAATGAAATTTGAAAGCGGGTTTTAAAACTTATTGTAAATTTATCTTATAAAATTATAATATTAACAGATCACTGTAAATTTGTCAATAATATTCTCATTGTCCTTCAGTTTTATAATAATTTTGTATTCACATTTTATTTTTATTATTTTATTTTTTTCATTTCTTTATTTTTTTTTTTTTTGTATTTATTCATCGGTTAACTTAACAATTAACAACTGAAATCTGCGAGTTTGCTAGCATGCCTTCCACTGTTAGTCTATGATTGGCATACCTGAAAATAGGCAGCAAAAATACATCAAGAAAACAATAACATTACAGTAAATATATACACATACAAACACTTTCTACTGAAAGTTCTTAATATTAATTATGAGTGGAAAACTTAAAATTTCACTTGCCTCTGACAAATATTAATTGATGTGGTACATTTTTTAACAAAATTTTAAGTACTGTAGATGAAGCATTTCATAAACAGACAATAATTTTCAGTACATATCATGGCATTATGTAAATGTGTGAATGTGTGTGTGTGTGTGTATTTCTGTCTGTCTGTCAGAGAGAGAGAGAGAGAGAGAGAGAGAGAGAGAGAGAGAGAGAGAGAGAGAGAGAGAGAGAGAGAGAGAGAGAGAGAGAGAGAGTCTGAACGTGCATATTTTTTGATTTCATTGTGGATATGTTTATAACATATTGTACAGGTTTTTCGACTCATATTAGTATAACTGGTTGTATATGTGCTTGATTTGTTGGACATGACAGGTAACTTACCTCCTGCATAACTATAAGGTATATCCATGTCAGCCATATTCATGTACGCGATTTCTTTAACCGACCATCCTCTTCTTCTATTTGGATTAGTACTCTTGGGAAGTACAGGCTGAATTTGTCCAATACTGTAATCTAAAGGTCCTTTTGCGACACGGGATAAAACAAAAAGTAATTTTATAGATAACATTTCTTCTTCTTTTTCATCTTATTATTATCATTATCATCATCAACACCATCATCTTCCTCGAAATAATAATAATAATTATTTTTGAGGTTGTTGTTGTTTTTGTTATTATTATGATCGTTGCTGGTGTTTTTAGAATACCAACAATATTATTATCGTTATTAATTCATTTATTTCTATGAACGACGCTAGCGCCTATCGGATATTATTAAACAGAATTGCAATGTACAGTTAAAATATACACCTGAATAAGGTATATCCATATCAGCCATTTTCATGAAAGCTATGTCTTTAGCAGACCACCCCGAGTTTCCAAGTTGTTTGGACTGTCCTGTCTTAGGACTCATCAAATTCTGCTGAATTGACTGGGAGTCTAAAATTCAGTAAAAGTTACAGTAAGCAGTATTAATAAACAAAGGAATATCTCAAGCATCTTTCACATCTGTTTAAATTATCTAGCTTATTACTTTTATACTGAAATTAAAACAATTTGTTCTGTTACGTTTACATTATTCCAGGTTTACACTGAAGAGGCTGAGTGACTGTTTGAGAAATAAGAAATTAGCACTTTGACATTTTCCAGCCCTCTTAACGATGGTTCTGACTATAGAATTATTTTTGTTTGCTTCTTATAATTTACTGATTTGTTTTTAAACATTTAATTTGTTTCTGTATTTATTTACATATTTAAAAATCTAAAGTATTAAATATAAAAAATTAAAAAGGAAAATTATAATTAAATAAATAATTACAGTAGGTTGAATTAACCTACCTGTTTGAACTGTAGATTGTAGCCTGGTTTGTTGCCTGGTCGCTATGGATGGCACAACAGTATCTAGAAGTATTGATACTGGACTGTTTATCTGCTGTGGATAAATCGAAGTAATTGCTGATGCTGTAATGTCCAATGGAAGTGCAGGAGATGCATCAGCTGTTGATGTAAGGACTACATTTTTCTGAACATTAGACGGACTTACACTCTGACTTGTGTCGCTTGACTGAATACGTCTGATACTTCCACTTGAGTCAACTAAAATAATAATATCTCCAGCTGCAGCTGATAGTCTTAAATTATTTATCCATCCACGTTCAGGATTTACATTAGCGGTATTTTGGGTCTGTGTCTGTGTCTGCGCTGTTCTGATGCCCGTTTCGGATGCTTTGTTTGGTACTAACTTATTAAAAATCTGATGCGAAGGATCAGGAACATTTTTCTGATTAGCAGCCGAAATTTTTATACCGTTTAGCGATAGTATGTTTTGTGCTGAATTTCTTTGTAGTTCTTTCGCATTATCTTGAATTTTACTAGGTGATAAATGTATGACCTCTTGTACATCAAGAACAGATGACTTCTGATTTTTATATGATCGTTTTTCATTAATTAGTTCAGATAATCGAACAACAGATTGCTGTTGCTTTTCTGAAAGAGTAGTAATTTGTGGCAATATATGACTCTTTTCTGATAGCTTTATTTGTGAATCGGCTAGGCTGTAATTATCTTTGTTAGATGGAATTCCTAAACTTGACATTTGTTTAGGTACATTCTGTCTGATGCCTGGAGAATTATTATTTTTCACTAAAACTTCATTATTTATGTTATTATTATTCGATGATAACATTGGTAATTCATTAGACGCTCGGATTAAACTTAATCTTGGATATACAGATCCCGTGCTTGTTGCACGTGTATTCGACGGAATTAAATTATTATATAAAGTTGATGCTCTCTCAACTTGTTTTTGGAATCTCCTTACTGGTGAGTCTAGAAGAGACTTTTGTTTAGCTCTGTTATCAAAACCTTTTCCTCGATTCACAGATTCAAAGTTCACAACATTATTATTTTTATCTGTAAATATGATAAAATCACCGCTTGCCGTTGAAACCTCGACAGTTTTGAACTGTCCATTTTGTTGACTGACATCAGAACGAACATCAGTGTTACTGTGATGATTAATTCTGGTTCTTCTAACATCATTCTGTACAGAAGGCACCGGTGTGTCATTGATATTTGCTTGTTGAATATTTCGTATTTGATGCGTCTTCAACGATCGCCCATTTAAATTTGACAGCAAATCACTTTGTTGGTTCAGCGACACAGGGCCTGAATGTACACAGGAAAAGTGGATGAATTAAAAAACAATAAAAACAAAGCGATTATGCACTTGGATACGTAGTTTATGAGAATGTTATTAAAAAAAAAAAAAAAAAAAAAAGGAAAAAACTAAAACTAAAAAGAAAAAATATATATTTTCTTATGCAGCATAACAAATTAATAGAAATGTAAATAAAAATTATGATTATAATCATATCAATACAACCAAAAAAACTTATTTTATTAACATAAGATAAAACTTTGAAAATGTACAAATAACTAAACAAAATAAAACAACAAAAAATATATATCTCAAAAATCAGCTTCTTCATAATTTCTTCTTTCTTTCTTCTTCTTATATTAATATTATTATTATTATTATTATTATTATTATTATTATTATTATTATTATTATTATTATTATTATTATTATTATTATTATTATTACTGTTATAATTTTACATGAAAAAGAATTCAAGTCGTTCAACATTGACATCTGAGTGAAAATAAATAGTAGACACAAAATTGTTTATATACTGAATGCAATTGCATGTTTATGAATAAAAATGTGTTTTTAAATATTTTAATGTGAAATCTTACCTTGCTGGGTAGCATCTTGATACTTCCTAGAAGTTATAGAATTTGTAATCTGGTTGACTGTGTTCAATAAAGCTGAAGAACTATTTCTTAGATGATACTTAGAGCTCACGTTGTTTACAATAAAGTTTTTTGGTATGGTCAAGCCGTGAGATCCAGAAACAGACGTTGATGATTCAGTGATTTGCATGTTAGGAATTACAAGATTGGAATTTCCTAGAACTGATTGGCTGTCCTGTCGATTTGCAACAGTAACAATATCTGTACTAGGATTTTCCAACATCGACTCTCGATTAAAAGAACCATGACTGCTTTGTATTCTTAGACTGTTAGGATTACTTTGTCTGTAAAAGACATTATTTGAAAGTGGCCTATTCAGTAATGTTTTAATTCTGACAGTCTGTTCTGCCTGATTTTCATTATTTGCCGGACTGACCTGCTGTTTAATACTATTCATTATGGAAGGGTTTTTGGACCAGTAATTTGGACGTAGAATTGACTCTAGCAGTTGATTTCTATTCATCAGTAACATGTTTCGAATTCTGTTGTTAATATGAACTGGATAATGGTTAGTTAATCTCAGATTATCATCGTTTAATATTGAAGGAATAGAAAGTCTATCATTTATTTGACCTTTCTGAAACGATGGCGAAACATATTTATTGAGCATGGTTAGAATACGACGAATATTTTGTACCTCAATATTAGGTTTATTTGCCGGCATTAAAGCGTTTTGAGCAACCTCATTTGCCATTGCTACTGGCTGGTTCAGTGAAGAAATCGGGTCCATGTTTGGTATGACAGCGTTGCGAAAGCCATTAATTTTAAACGTAGTTTGATTAATCAGTGACAAAATATCCAGAGCACCATTATTTGTAGGTAAAACAGATTTAAGTTTGTCGGGTGATGACAAAATTGAATTTAACTGGGAAGATCTACGGTTTGTATTTAATGACGGTTGGTTATGCAGTAATGTTGCATTATAACGTGAATAGGCCGGATTTTGAACTTTATCATGCAGAGGCTGGTTTTCGTTTAAAACAGAAGAGGTTAGGAATATTTCTCCGTTGGTGTTTGATGAATGCTGGTTTGCAGGCAAGAAGGAATTAGTTATTAGAGATTGAACGGTCGATTTCAAAATCCTGTTAATTAATGAAGGGTACAAGAATCTGTTGTTTTCATTTACTGTCTGTTGTTTGGGCATTTCTGAAATACTTTTGTCTTTCAATGAAGGGTTGGAAAACACTTTATTTATATTTATATTTAATGCAGGTTGGTTAGGATTTGTCTGAATATCATTACTAATAGCAGAGAGAAATCCATTACTTGTTGGTCGACCAAAACTATTTTTCTTAACAGTAGAATGGATTTGAAATTTACTTTTAGTATGTTGGTTAGAGGATGTCTGCATGTTTTTATTTGCTCGTAAAGGCTTAGTAAGTTCTTTAGCTCGATTCAATTTGCCCTGATCTGATAATGTTAATTTATTTGTGTTCTTTTTGGTAAATTGATGATCTTTACTTGATGCAGACTCTTTCAGAAAATTCAACACTTTACTTGGTAAAGAA
The DNA here is from genome assembly GCA_012295275.1 of Chrysomallon squamiferum. Taxonomy (NCBI): domain Eukaryota; kingdom Metazoa; phylum Mollusca; class Gastropoda; order Neomphalida; family Peltospiridae; genus Chrysomallon; species Chrysomallon squamiferum. The sequence continues at coordinate 12,478,244 of CM022671.1, forward strand.
ATATTAACAGTTAAGTTAGGTATTTTCGTGACTGGCTGCTTAGGTAAGTCCAGAATTTTATTATTGAGTTCAGAATGATTTTGTAATTCGTTGGTATTATTTAATGCATTCTGATAAGCAGTTATCATGATTTTATTACTTGATACAGAAGTTTCAGTGTTTGGAATTTCCTTATTTATGGCCAGCATATGCTGCTGGGACGTTGCCAAACGGTCATCATTTAACTGTGCAGTTAAATTATTCTTACTGTTGACTCTTGATACAACGTTGTTTCGTAATCCATACAAAACCCATGGAATTCCATTTGGATAATAATATAAAGCAGCAGGCCGAGTTTCAAAGTGTGATACTTTTTGGACTATGGGAATGACTGGTCTAATTAAATTATGCGGAAGACTTCTGTAGACCGCATTGTTAACATTATTTCCACTCTTTTTTCTCTGGGAATTGTCATTAATGGTTGTCAATCGTTTCGTATCCTGGATATATAAGTGAAAATGACTTGATGGATACCCATTTCTCAAATTTGAAGGCATCGTAGCAAATCTGAGGTTCGTAATCACAAACTGACCTTGGTTTAGATTGGAGAGTTTCATCTGATTCAAAGCTGTTCTCTGCAGATACTGCTGTAGGACAGAGTAGAGGTGTTGGTGTTGAATGATGTAATTGAGGAAATATCTTGATTGAGTTTCTACTGGAGTATTAGGATAAGCCGCTGTTAAAATATATTTTTATATTTTCAGTAACATGAAGCAATGTGCACTGAATAATAATTGAGTAAATTTGTTCAAATTGACAAGAAAGAAATTATTTTCCTTTCTTTTAAACAGATGCAGCTTTTGCGATCATAAATATAACAGAGAAACACACAAAATAATAGCGAGATAGATGAACAGGTACAGAGAGAGAGAGAGAGAGAGAGAGAGACGTGAGAGAGAGATAGAGAGAGAGAGAGAGAGAGAGAGAGAGAGAGAGAGAGAGAGAGAGAGAGAGAGAGAGAGAGAGAGAGAGAGAGACGTGATTAATATTCTACATTACCTAGAAGCTTATTTTGTAGATCTGCTCCAAAAAGTGATGTAAGATGAAAAGGTATCAGAAATCGCAGTCTTGTTGAGCCAAGGAGAATTTCCATCATGGCAACAACTGGCGGACGTGAATTTGGCAGAAAGGAGACAATAAAAGAGTGAGGAGGAGCCAACGCAATGTTTGAGGCATCTGGAATAGCAACTGGTTTGATAATGATTGTCTTCCACTGTGGCATGGAATATACACTTCCTCTTGATGGAAATGGAAGTCGCTGGAAAATAATACGAGGCCATGGTGGAAATTTGTAAACAGTCGCTGAAATCTCGACTGATAGCAGAAGTAGAAGCAGCGGCGAAATCGTTGGCATGAACGCCATTATGAAACTAGACAGAGAGAGAAAGAAAGAAAGAAAAAAAAATATTTTGTAAAATATAGATATATAAAACAACTAAGTCTAAATCCTCTATATGGATATAAATCATTATAACATTATCATCTGTACATGAAATTCGGATTTATTTTTATGTCGAAAATTCGTTAAAACTATTTAGGAATAAACGGAAAATTAATTACTATTATATATACTGTATACAAGCTTATAAGGGTTTAGTAAAATAATTTAAAAAATACCAAAAAAACCAACGACTTTTTATGAATAAACAATTTAGTGGACTAAACAATAAATGCTAAATAATATTATTATTACAATCAAATGAGATAATTGTAAGGCAGAAGGGCATATACACAGTATTTGTTTTTTCCACTGGGAATAAAGACGAATACATTCTTTCCATTTCCAACCCTTGAGATGACCATATGAAAAGCATTTATAAAGATTTACAAATTTTTCTTTTTTCAGGACATAAATAAAATATTAAATTAACATAAATTATGCAAACTCGCGAATCTGATTAATCAAAGATTTTAGAGGACCGTGTTCGAGATTACGGAAACTGCCGACATAGTGGCCATTATATCCACCGTTGTTTAAGACTCTTTTATCAGAATTTTGTTGAAAATACAAAAAGACAAAAAAACAACAACAACAACAACAACAAAAAAACACACGCACACATGTACAAACTAGCAAGTTATTATTTTCGTCTCTCTGAAATAGAATAAAATAATGATAAAAAATTCTACTTAATATCCAGTAAAACAAATACGTAGAAAGCCTAATTTTCTTCTTCGAATAATACTGACATTCTTTATATGTAATTTACATAACAATACAGCTACATCTACAGAAAAAAACGAATAACAAGTAAAAACGTTGTAAAACAGACGTTAGCATACCTACCACAATCTTGTTCGCCAGTCGACAGACTATATGTCAGCGTTACACATGATCTTTTCTTTTTTCTTTTCTAAATCGTAAAAAATAAAGTTAAAGTGACAGGTAATGAACTAAAAAAGGTAAGCCTTTCGGCACAGGTATATATATTATTATGAGATGTACACATAGATGATATTGTTTCTAAAATAATTTTTAATGGATCATGTCTATGACCCGCAGCAAATTATCTATCCGTGAATGTCCACGCAGTATTTTAAAAATATTTTTATTTTATTTTTATTTTTATTTTTATTTTTTTTTAAAAAGAAGATTTAAGAAATTAATAGTTTTGAATTTTGTAATAAAAAAATTATGAAATTATAAAATTATACTAAAAAAAAAAGAAAAAAATTAAATCAAAATATGTATGTATGTGTACACACACACACACACACACACACTAGTAATAAAGCAAAAATTACTGAGTGAAAGTAACAAGCAAGATTATCGGTTGTTGTCATTGAACGACACTCAGCGAATTGCGTCCCTTTAAATTAACTCTTCATAATAAGTTATGATAAAAACATTTCCAGACCGTATTGAATAAAAATGTTCTGATACATTTCAGCAAATGCTAATTTCTCTAGTTGTATTACGGCTTGAAATTGCCGATAGTTGTCAAGTACCAACAGTCTTCAAACCATATTCAGGTTATAAATTAAAAATCAGGAAACTAATCGTTAGCAGACGCATTATTCATTTATTGTTATTTCTTAAATTAAGGAAGTATTGACATTGAAATTGAAATAGTCTCAATTAAGTCTTTTATTTCTATATTAGTAATTAGTCATTACATATGACTATGTGATTATTATTTATTTATGCCATAAACAGCTATGAGTAAAACCATAAAATGTTAAAGAAATGAATTAACTATGTAACCTTGGAATGAAAATTGTATAATAATTAAGAAAACTATGATTATGATAATAACTGCTTATAACATTATTATAATGTTGTGTGCTTTGTAAATTGTATATTTTGAAAAGCAAAACATTAAGATATTAAGAATTTATATCTCTAATTTAAGTAATTAATGGTCTTATTATTATTTCTTATTTCAATATATATTATATTAATTAAAAAAAAATAGTTTTACCATGGCGTATGTTATAAATATATACAAAAAAACATACTAGCATAATTTGCCACCATTTAATTGCATAATCTTGAGTTATACATCTGTGTACATGCATAAAAAATACATATAACAAAAATGTGTTAACAAATTTTCAGCTCCTCTGTATAAACAATTATCAAGTGACTTGAAGGACCCAGCAAATGTTCAACACAAACTGAGCTATGCTGGGATTGTGAGGGAGTCTAGTCGATGTAAAACTGAGGACTTCCACAGACAGATTCGTGAATCAGCAGGATTAAGAGAATATTATAGCATTACTTTGGAAACATACTTTCCTCCAGGTATTTATTCTAATATTAATAATCTTCTTCATTTTTTTTTTTTTTTTTCATTTTTATGTTGTATTTATGTCTGTTTCTGAAATTATTTAGCACTTTACTTCCCACATACGAAATAATAATTATGTGATAATCATTATTATGATAACAGTGATAATAACTCAATAATTAAAAAGCATTTCTAATTCTTTAACAAATATGGTTCCATGGTGTGTTGTTTAGAGACACCTGATCACCAAAATCAAAATAACATCAAACAAGTCAAAATCTTATTACTTGTCACACACCTACCTGTATTTTATTATGTATCAAAATGCAAATAACTAATGTTTGTAAGAGACTGGGAATTTATTTTTTATTCACTATTTTCTACTAGTTCCTATTAGGATATGCACAACTAAACCTATATAATAGCGACTTCCCTAGTCTGTCGAATAGTCTGAAAGTATTTGGAAAACTAAGTTATTTTTCAACTTTTAGTTTGTGCCAGCATCCAATGAATTGTGTACCTGTAATGCTGTTATGGTAAACATGTTATTGGTCACAATTGTCAGTTTGGCCATAAAAGCACTTTATTCATTCCAGGACTGAGCCTTGATAAAACATTCCAGATGATTGATTGGGTGTGTCCCTTGATAAAATAATAATAATAATTTAATCACAACAATTTTAAAGAAATTAAAACAATCTGTTTCCTTTTTTTATGTTTATATTACAGTTTTTATGATATGGTTACATGTTTTTAAAGTGTAAATTAACAAAATATGGTCAGAGGTCATTCAGAAGTTGTACATACAAGTCAAAGTGTTGTGCTATTAGTGGCCTTATTGGCAGTCAGAAAAAATTCCAAGTGCATACGCTGTGGTTAATATATATATATATATTTTTTTTTTTTATTACTAAATATTATATTGTTAAGAATACATAACTTGATACACATACACATTTTTTCCAGACAAAAATGAAACAGAAATGAGCAGTGTTGATCCAGTAACCATCACCAGTGAAGTTAAAGTTGACACACCTGAATCTGATGAAAAGTCCATTTCTAAACTTAGCTTGAATGAAACAGAAAATGAAGTCAAAGTCAAATGCTCTAGACAGAGTGAATGTATTCCAGGAACATCTCACAGGAGTTCACCTGAGTCAGACAAAGTGTCCCGATCAGTGCCATCAAAAGAATCATCTTTAAGTCACGATGACTCTAAAGGTGAGCGACGAACTGCAGTCACTACACTTCCCAAGAGTCACAGTCCAACAGGGAGATTGTCATCATCAATACCCTTTTTCTCAGGAAATCCATGTGTGGAACGAACCAAGGGTATTCTTCATGTGTACAAGGATGGGTATGGTCTACTTTTGTATTATAATAAACAGTTCTGATGATGCACTGTAATGCTGCTGATGCTGATGATATTTTTCGCTTCTCTAAATCATTTATCAAGTACATTTTAAAGATTTTTTTCCGAGTTAAGAAATATTTTGGAACACAGAGAAGTTTTTTTGATGCTATTTAAGATGTTACTAGTTGAAAGAAAATGATCATTTATACAACATGTATTATCCATTTGTGTGTATAGTTAAAGTTGATATTTTTATATTTTTGCTAGACTTCAACGATTTGTTTAAATAGAAATAAGATATGTTTAAATGCTCTAATTCTGATTTAATGTTTCAGAGAGAGAAAGTCACTTGATGCAGGAGTAGCTCGTAGTGAGATGATCTGTATGCTGGGTGTACCAGCCTCCTACATGATTCATGATCTTCTCAAATTTGTTGCTCCAATGAGGTAAAGTTGTTAGACATTGAATTAACAACAGTCATGATATCTGTATGAATAGGAAATTAGCTCAGTGATTAGAAATGACAATTTTACTTTATCACAGATAATATATATGTGTAACATAAAGTTGTGAAAGGAAATATCCTAGCTGTTACAATTTGTTTCTCAGTGTAACATCTGTATCTGTGTCAGACATTTTTTGTTCTTGGTTCATATTACTTTATATATGTTTTAATATTAACATAATTTGACTACTAACTGTGGCTGTTGTAATTAATTGTACTGTTTTGATATTTGTAGGAATGAGAACAGTTCCACAATTGAATATATGAGGATAATACGCAATGCAACACCCAATCAGTACATGGTTTTACTAAAATTTCGTGATCAGGTATGGCTATTGTTTAAGTAATTTTGATAACGTTACAAATTGTGAATTAACCAGACTAATTTAAGAGACACATAATTGTTATTTTTTATCACATATTTTTAGTTTTCAGCTGATCAGTTCTATGAAACATACAACAATGAACCATACAACTCAATAGAAAGTGACATCTGTCATCTTGTGTATGTAGCTAGAGTGGAAATCATGAAGGAATCTGAGGTAATATTGTCTCCAATAATTGCACAGAAAATATATTTTGAATAGAAGAAAATACTTTGTGTTTTATATCAAAATACATTTCTATAAAACAAATTTTTATTTTTATTATATGTGAGTGTGTATGGTGTATAATACATATATGTCTATCCATGTGTCTGTTTACAGAGAAAAGCTGATTACTTCTTTTTTTTTTAATGAAAACTGTTTTCAAAATGGTCTTTTAAGATCTAAACTAGCAATTACACATTGAACAATATGTACATGTAAATAAAAAGTAATTTATCAAAGTAAAAACTGTTATATTCCATAAACTATATTTCTGGTAAATTAAAATCTGAAAATAAATGTTTTAATTTCAAGATAAAAGAATCTTTAGATACACATAATTTCTTTGACTGTACATGACATGATGCTTGTATCAGAAGAGTATTTTTATGATTACTATACTCAAAGAATTAACCTGACATTCTGTATACATGATACTGCCATTACACAAATCGTGGTGCAAAACACGTCATCACAAAACAATACATGAAACCATCATGGAATGTAGCTTTGGTCCAACAATTTGTTTTTCATGTCAGATGTATTTCATCTACAAAATGAGTAGTACTGACTTTATAAACACAAACAAATATTCAATTATCACCAGATTTTGACAGGATGCCTGTATTATATATAATGTATTCTACATAATTTTAGTGTTTTAATTGTGAATGTATATAAAAGATATTTTAGAGAGAAAAAAAAATATATATATAGATAAAAGAAAAACAATAATGAATTCTTAAATGATCAAATTTAATATAAATTTAACTTATACAATGGCTTAATTTTTATTACACTTGCAAAAAACAAAAACTAAAAATCAAACAAAACATATATATATATATATAAAATAATTTTAAAATGTTCAACATTATTTTTATTAGAGCTTTAATATTATAGAAGATAATCATTAACATGTTGTGGAAACTTCTCTTCAAAATAATTTAAAGTATTCAAAATTATATTGTCAAAAATAGTATTAAAAACAATAAATACTTAAAAACATTATTATATTTTTGTTAATAATGTTTTAAAATTACACAGTAGTTTTAGAAAGGTTCTTCTGAGCAGTCTTGTTCACTAAGAACAGGGAGACTTGGCTGCTTCATTATATCTGGGCAATAGCAGCAGATAAAATGGTCAATACTATGATAAATGATAATTATTAACACTTTTCATATGCTGGTTTTGAGGTTTAAAACACCACAGTATATAGGCATGATATCCCAGAGTTGTTTCATTTTTTGTGTTCATTAATTTGTGCTTCATTTCTAATACTGTCTCTTTCATATTGGTGTTGTTGTTTTTTATTAATATTGCATTGTTGGGAATATGGAATACAGCTTACCCTTGTACCATATTTTCTGATAAAAAAATGAAAAAGAAAACGAAGAAAATTGTATATTCTAAACATTTTGTATACATTTCTGTTTCAGGGTGCCATGTTACCTATTCCTGGTTTGACTGAATTGCCAAACTGTCCAGTTTGTTTAGAAAGGATGGTTAGAAATTTTATTTACAGATTTACATTACTGCTCAAATAAAAATTTTAAAACCACATAGAAGTATTCACAAGACAAATGCATTTATTATCTGAAGAGCAGTTATACATTGGAAAATAAAACAATTTACTTTGGACTTTATTAAGATAATCCTGTAGTTATTGTTTTTAAATATTCAAATTATATTTATGAATAATTAATATTTAATATTTTATTTATTTAAAAATGACTGCATGTTTATTTTAAATGGAAAGGAAGTTTTATTTTCAAGGATAAAGAATAATCTTAAAACTGATGAAAGTAGACTAATAATGTAAAAAACTACTAATATGTATTTCAGGATGAATCTGTGGATGGAATTTTGACTGTGTTATGTAATCATGCTTTCCATACATCTTGTATTGCTCAGTGGGGTGACACTAGGTATTGTATTTTTTTTTCAAATCATTAGTTGCTTTGTATCACTCTGACATAAAAAATTAAACTACAAAACATAACACAAATTCACATTGACATTAAACAACAAAAGTTTATTGCAAATACTCATTGATTACAGTATTAGTAATCTAAAGTTACATGAACAGTTATGTATAGAGAAAATATACAGAGAAAAATCTTAATTTTATTGTTATTTTCTTCCAGTTGTCCAGTTTGTCGCTACTGTCAGACACCTGAAGAAGTAGCTGACAACCGCTGTATGAAATGTGGGTCTCACGAGGTACTTTTTTCATTTAATCCTTTGGACCATTTCTGAACAAACACAAAACTAGGAGACAGCATATACAACAGCTGCCATGTGTATGTGCAACACTGATTGATTTTAAAACTGGGACATGATATCAAAAATTTAAAAAGCATTGCATTTATTCATTTTTAAATGTATTTTTATTTCAAAAGAGTTGATTAAATTTTCAGTTTCCATTTACCCAAATTTGTAAGGATTTATAAAAGAAAATATGTATTTCTGATGTACATTTCTTTTCATAAATGTGTAACAATATTTTTAAAAGCAGAGAGGAAAATTACAATGGCAGACTTTATGTAAAATGATGTTGACTTGTTTCTCATAGACCATTTTCAAAACTTAATATATTAATACTTTTTTTTTTTAATTTTCAGAGTCTTTGGATCTGTTTAATCTGTGGTCATGTTGGTTGTGGTAGATATGTAGAACTTCATGCTTACAGGTAAAATTTTGGGTTATCTGCATACTAACAATTAAAACAAAAAATTTCTATTCTCATAGGTGTCTTCTGTATGTATGTTTCCCATGAATACGTAAAATAATATGTTGATAATAAATAACTAATTTGTGATCATTATAACACTTCCTCAATACTGCTTATTGCCAGTAACTGAGTTTGTCAGTATGATATAATTATTACTTGTTAGTATTCATTTCTTAATTTGAAAATCAAGAAAAATGCTTTGAATCATTTCAATCTTTTTGTAAAGTACTTTGCTTTCTTAAGTTGTTTTTTAAACCTTTTTTCCATTTTTTGGTTTTCTTCTAAATATCATTTTCATTTAATTACTGTTTACATTTTTCATACTGATAAAAATATTAAATTTTATTTTTCTTCACACAGTATATGTAGTGGAAATAATTGACATTATTCAATTAATTTTATATTATTTGTTATTTTAATTAATTTTTGTTACTGCAGACATTTCCAGGAAACAAATCACACATATGTGATGCAGCTGGGAAGTAATCAAGTATGGGATTATGCAGGAGATAATTATGTACATCGACTAGTACAAAACAAGTCAGATGGGAAGCTGGTCGAAGTAGACGAGGGAGGTAATCTTCTGAGAGAAGAAAAACTTGATTCTCTAACTTTAGAAGTAAGTTATTATTTTGAAATAAAAAATTAATAACTGTTCATTCATCCCTACGTTTAAAATAATGGTTAACATGATTTTTCTGAAAGTACCATTATTGGATTGGATTAATCTTTAAACTGCAGTGGTGTTTCACTGGGTAAGGGAAAAAAATATGAACTATGGTTGATGTAGATGATCTCCCAGATATTGTATTGGATTAGTGAAAACATATTATGGTACACTGAAGAATCTATATCTCTGTGTGTTGTGAATGCTTACATTTTCTCTGAAGGTATATACGAGATTAAGTAATATTTATAGCATTAAGTGATATTTTGTTATAATGAATAAATGAAATTAACATGATAATCACTTGTTTTCAGTACACATATTTGTTAACAACACAGCTGGAATCTCAGAGACAGTATTTTGAAAAACAGATGCAGGTTGCTTTGAAAGAGGCTGATGAAAAGGTACAAAAATGTTCTTATTCATTTTAATTTTTTAAGCAATTTTTTTACTAAGAGTTTTCTTTTCTTTACCATTGTAATCGCATCTATCTATAAATAAAACATTTATAAACATCTGAAGAGCTTTCTTTCTTTCAACAAATAAATCTAAAAAAGTATCAAGGAATAATAACAACACCTCACCACACAAAAAATACCCAAACAAAACAACAACAACAACAACAATAAAAATACATAACAGTATGGAAAAGCATAACACAGAAATAATTAAGAAATAAAATAAATAAACACTCGCCCCACACCTTCCTGAAAATGCACCCATTCTAATATTATTTTTGGTAAAACCTTGATTAAACTGCATTTAATAATAATATTTAATTAAATATTTGTGTTTTTCAGGTTGAGGAAGCTCAAAGGAGATGGAGTGAAGCTACTAAACAGTTGGAAGTTTTGGAGAATCACTTGGCTGATGTTACAAAGGAAAAGCAAGTACTGGACAAGAAATGTACACAGGTAGAATTTCTTTTTATTTAATTTTTTTTACATTGTCCGTAAAAAAATAATTTTTTTAATGATATCATGTAACAAATGCCTGCTTTATAAACAAGAAAAGCATCTTTTAAATGTTTTATTGAGACTGTTGTGATATTTAAATATTTGTACTTGTGAAATGTTGTATTGGTATGGACTTCTGTTGGTTTGCTATTGATAAACTTTGTGATGGTTGTAATCTGGTTCCAATATCATTCATATTTCTGATGGTTGAAATAATTTTATTTTGGTGTCACTCATATTTGTATATTTGTAATGGTTGTAATCTGTTTTCAGTATCACTCATCATCATTATTATGCCGCTGTTGGGTTCTGAAGTTTGACAAAAGCCTTATTGTGTTGTTTTTACTTCTTCCTGTCTTTTTCTTATCTCTTAGTGTTGGTTGCACATCTCTTAGTGGCGTTACACTGAATATCTGTTTTGGGTTGGTGTTCACTGCAGTATAACTCTGTCTAGAAATTATCTGTTCATTCTGTTATCTTTTCTTGTTGTGGTTATGTTCTCAAGTTCATGTAGAATCTCAAAATGATTTCATAGTTAAAGTTGGAATTCAGTCTTCATTTGTGTGATAGCTATTGTGTAGTTTTTTGTTCATTAACTTTTTCCTTTCACCACCTGTGTTCAGGTTGATTTTTCTCATTATCAGTGTTGTCTTCATTAATGATTTCTTTGTTTGAAAACATGGTATTCATGGTTATATATGTTGCCCATTCTATCAACACGTAACTTCTTTTGTTTCTTGTGGTTAGACTAAATTTCATTTTTGCCATTTCTGTTGAGTTCATTTGTTTCTGTACTGGTGCTTTAAATGTTTCCATAACTATCATGAAATTGTTTACCTAATCATTTGACCAAATCATTATTTATTTCTTCTTTGAGTATGACAGTATTGTTGCATGTAATGAATTATCTTCAGTTGTGTCAGTATTGATTTATATTTTTGACTCAGAGATTTTAAAGACTTCCTGCTCATAGCTATTGACCATAACTGATTGTGTGGACAAAAACTCATTTGAAGCTACTGGGGCCTGGGGTCCTTGATTTGTAGAACTTAGCATGTTGGATTCTTTAGCCTACCATTCAATGCTGGCCAGTGCAAGTTGTAAGTGGACAGCATTACTGGGTAAACAAAGCTGCACAAACTTTGACCATGGTGTGAATATCAAACAGCCAGCACTGGAATTCTAACCACTTGACCACAGTGTCAGCATCACTTACAGTTCTATATTTGCTATATGTTTTCAGCATCACTAATGATTTTACAATATTTTCAGTACATGTTGTGATTTATTTTCAGTATCATTCAAGACTTGTGAAAGTTTTGAAAAACCTGCAGGAAGAAAAGGACATGAACCAATGTCTCCGTGACAACCAGCAGCTGTGGCAGGAAAAAGTGACCAGTCTGGAGAAAAAAGTTGATCAGATTTCCCAGGAAAAGGACAAGGTTTGAGTGTTAAACATTTTCTTCAGCATTAAATTTCTTTAGTGTGCAGTAAAATCAAAAAGTGAAGTTGTAGATTTGTTTTGATTTTTTTTTTAAAATAAATTGTACAGGTACAGATAACATCAAACATTAATGATTATATTTTATAAAAATATTTTTTTAGAGATACTTTTTCTCTGTCAGTACTTAAATCACTTTCTCTAATATTAGAAATATTATTAGTGTGTTTGTTTGGCTGCTTAAAAGTTGGAAAATACATTGGATAATTTATTCTTCATTAATTTGTTACTTAATCTTTTTCATCTTTATTTCTTTATCTATTTCTTTATTTATTTTGCCATCAGCAAATACAAGAGCTGAAAGAACAACTTAGAGACATTATGTTTTATCTGGAGGCACAGAACACTTTGTCGACAAACAAGGAGGTGTCACAGGAGGAGATCCAGGAAGGTCAGGTCATAGTAGGAGCTGCTGCTTCTTCAGGAAAGAAAGCAAGAAAAAAGCCAGGTGATAAACTGAGATGATAGAAAAGTGTTTTTTCCATAAATGTAAGCAGAGTTTGTCTTTTAGTCCTGTCATGTAAGTGAAGTATTTATTGTGAAAATAATACTGAATCCAGTTTAAAATGACATCTTGTCTGATGAAAGAGAAACTTCCATATACAAAGAAAAAAAAGAACTGAAGCAATATTATATGATATTTTGCTTTTTGTCTGTTTAAGCCAAAATACTGGAAAAAACATTTTGTTCAGTTTGTACAATCTTGTTTAATAAATGATTCTGATTTTGAAACTGTTTCAATAATTTAAAATGATTTTGGTTTTTTAATACTTTCTTTCTTTTTTCTTTATTATTATTATTATTTTTTTTTTGTATGAAAACAAACGTTTTAAGAAGCCAAAATATATTTATAATTATTATTTGTTTTCATTTGGAAACAAAAATATTTAACACTGATCAGTATAGTGGTAAATATATTGCCTCTGTGGATTATGAATGTTAGGTGCAAGTTGATTGATAATATAATACTAAACTTGTTGAAACAGTTTGGTAAAATGTCATCATTCTCGGAATGGTGGACAAAATGTCATGAAAAGAAAATGTAAATTTATTCAGTTCTGCTAGAATCGTTTTCTTTCATATTCATAAAACAGATGAATTATTTGTTATTTTTTATTTGTCTGTCTGTCTATCTCTCTACCTACCTATCTATGTATCTATCTATCTATCCATCTATCTATCTCTTTCACTTTATCTAGCTATCTATATACAAATAGCAGTATAATAATTTTAAAATGTAGGATCCAAGGTGGTTATTGTTAAATGTTTTTTCAGTATTAGCAATGTTTCATGAACAGAAAATAAACTTCACTACTCACACATACTATAAAAAATAAAAAATAAAAAATGAAGAAACAAATTGTGAAACTTGATTAGGATCTGGCCCAATAGCAATGCAGCCAGTACAGAAATAAAGGAAAGTATATTTTTAAGACAGTTGTTCCATTTACATTTTGTGTCTTTTTTGGAGAGTAGATACAGAACTTAATATACTAGTTTTAATAATAAGTGAATAAATAAATAAAATAATGCAAAACTATAATTAAAAGAAAGAAAAAAAATGTTTTCCTTTTCTAGTCAAATGAAAATCATTGTCAGATAATGGATTGAAAAATATATAGGAATACATGTAAAACAGTGTTATGTTGATTGTTCATGTATAAATAATTATTCAGATTTCATTAAATTTATTTAATTTCTTAAAAGTTATTTTAGTTATTGTTGTAACTACGTATTTTTTACCTTTTTAAAATTATGATGATGATTATTATTTTTTGTTTGTACGCTATTATTACATCAATTGGTTTATTGCTATATATGTTATTATAATTTGTCTGTGATAATTTGCTATATATGTTTTTGTTATTCTCAGATCATGGAGTGATGGAAATACATCGTTATTTTTTTGTCGATCACAAAAAACATTCGTTTTATGTCTATTATGCAGTGGATAACAGCATTTTCTTTCTAACCCCATGAATGTGATACAAATTATGTTATTATCCATAGTTCAGTCTTTAAAATTTTATAAAATGTATTGTACAGTCTTCTTCTTATTTGTTTTATAAAATTACTGATAATTTTGTTTATTATTTTAATTTAAAGTGTACTTTTGATGGTGAATGAACATGTTATATGCTTCTAAAATATTGTTTTGTCTGATACTAGCATCAAATCATTGTTCATATCAAAGTTTGAAAAAAAAAAGAAGATAAAACAAAATAATAAGCTTACACTGGACTGATGGCAATATTTCGGCATTGTGTTGTGTTATCATATTGAATATAGAAATATTTAATCAAAATAATAATAATAATAATAATAATAATAATAATAATAATAAGAATAAGAATAGCGGATAATAATAATAATAATAATAATAATAATAATAATAATAATAATAATAATAATAGTAATAGTAAAGGAAAATGCCTGTTCATCTGATTAAATAATTGCAACGATTGCGAATCAGAAATGCAGAAATAGTAAAATTGAGAACTACAAATTAATTTTATGAGTACTGCAATTAATTTTGAAAACTCACTCTCGATTCCCCTATGATCTAAAATAAACAATATCTTAAACAATATCTAAAATAATTAATTATCTTGAATGAATCCAAGCATGGGTGGATTCAATATGGCCCAATCATGTTTCAGATTTTATTCTTATAATACTGACCTAAATACATGAGAGAATCTGAAATATTTCGAGTTAATTCCTGAAACATAACACCTGATTAATACTAGAAAAATCGGCTTCAAGCGACACTGGCATCAGTAGTCATATGTATAATTAATTACTGGCAGTTAGCGTTCTGTAGATAACAAAAAAAAAAAAAAAAAAAAATTAAGACAACTTTCAAATCTGACCAGAAACAAAGCAAAATCTGAGATTTTATATGGCGGTAAAAACACAAAAAAAAAAAAACAACAAAAACCAGACGATATTTTGTTTAATTTACATTTAAACAAATATATATATATATACCTTTCAGCTCGGAGGAATATCTACATTTTTTAAACTAAATATTAATTATCGTCAAATGTCCAGTTCATCTTAGTCAAGTCACAGAAAAGAGAGGATAATTTTCATTTCTACAAGATATAAAAGAGAACATTCCTAATCAACAGGTTAAAATATTTGTTACGTAATACTTAATATATCATAAATTACGTGATATGTGATTAAATCTATAATGAAGTCAACTACATTGTATTCCTTGACTGATAAACTCAACTTCTGAGTTGCATTTAATCAAGATTCATCTATTTCTTAATCGGTACAGTTTACATCACGAAAGAGAGCTGCGGTATATATATCTTCAATCAGACTACATATATCATTAGCTGTTGGTCTGTCTCTCGGATCCATCATATAACAGCTGTCAATAGCCGGTATGATCGAGTCTAGATTCGTGAACACTCGTATTTCATCCAGGATGTAGCCCAAACTGTACACATCAGAACTTTTAGACGTCTGTTCACCCATACGAACTTCTGGCGCAAGATGCAAAAAGTCTTCCAGGTCCAGCGCGGTATTAAATTTCATTCCTGTCTTGAAAGTTGCCATTCCCATATCGCAATATTTGACTCTTGTGTCTTCAAGGCCGTTGTCTAGTAAGATGTTGTTAGGTTTGATGTCGTTAAGAAGAATGCCAAGCTGGTGAATCGCGTAAAGACCTTCAGCCAGTTGTCGCGCCAAATTAATCAATCGACTTTCTGGAAGCGACTTCTTCTGCCAAAGGAACTTTTCCAGATTCAAACCATCTCCAAAAAATTCTTGGACTATACCATATGAATTGCTGATGATGCTGCCAAACTGCACCAGGCCATAGCAGTAAGGAACGTAACCCGTTACCTGAAGGTACAGCAAAACGCGGGCCTCCTGATATATGTCCCATTTATTAGCTAGTCGAAGGTTGAATTCTTTCACAGCCACAAGCTGCTGTTTTTCGAGCTTCGTCAGTCTAGCTAAAAACACCCTTCCAAAACTGCCAATACCTATTATTTTGGGCATCACACCGTCTTCGTCCATTTCGTATGTAATATCGCAACTTCGTATTCGCGGTGGATCCACTTCATAGAAGCAGAGAGGGGCAACTTCTCTCGAGTGTTTGGCAGTATGATGGTTGGATTTCGAAGGCTGGTGACTGCGATGACAATAACGTGAACGGCTGTACCCCGTATTACAAGCCGAGTCTTTTACAACACACGACGTGGAAGACGCGTGCATGAACGCTCCTGGGGATACTGAGTGCATTGGGAAGACGGTAATACTTTGATTACACGTGCAGGCGTCTCTCGGTTTTGCTTCATAGGCATCTTTATTTTCATATTTGTTATCATCTTTGTCGTAGATTTGTACACATGCTGAATCGTTAAAATCTCCTTTTCCTTCGCACATAGTATCTACGAACAACGTCCTTTCAGACTGGCACTTAAGGTAGGTGCATGGCTTGAAAAGAATGTATGACAATACCTTGAAGGCACAATAAAAAGAAATCTAAATAATTGGGACTAAATATTCATATTTTTAAAAATAATTACATTCCTTCAGACTTGTTCAAGTAACGAACCATCTTGTGAAATTCTCCATGTGCAACATTTAAAAAAAGTTTGATAACTGAAAAATAAAATAAACTATTCTTATTATGATCACAAAGGCTGTCGTTAGAAATATCGGAGAAATAATTTAATAATGGTATAGCAGCTTTCTAATAATAATGTCAGTATATATGGAAGGAGATTTATTTTATAAGTACTTTATCTTTTACATAAGAAAATTTAAGTTAAAACTGCTATCCGACATCAACACACTTTCCGCATCAATGGAATAAATACGATAAAGGATTTATAAAATGAATAATTAAAAATATATTTTCATGTAAAAAATAAAAAGAAGAGAAAAGAATGGCAATTATTGCATTTTGTTTTGAATACTGTATTTATTAATGTTACGGTGACATTGCATTTTCTTACCTATTACCGGATCTCGTTGTTAATTATTATCCACGGTAAATTTAATGACGTCATTGTGTCTGACGTCAGCCGTCGCCGAGACAGGTGAAAAAATAAAAATTACATTCATAAACTGCATACATAAATAAATATAAATCTTTCCAACCTCCTCGTACCATTATTATACACCTTCCTTAGTCGCAACGTTTCCCGTGTAAGGGAGCCAGTTTAAATTGCATCGTATTAAGCGGACCACTTTCATATGTGCTTGTGGTTTCGGTTGAAGGACGGCCCTCTGTCGGCAAGTGGTACTAAACTTGGGTAACCTATATCGGCTTGCTATGATGTTGGCTCAGTCTAAAGAGTAGACCTTTGACGGCAGAAAGATAACCATATAAAAGAGATAAAATAAAAAGCTTTGAAAGATAATAAATAAATTACTCTGTTACGACTACGATGACGTTGAAGCGATAAATGCTCATACGTGAATTCTTTACAGAAGTTACGCCAGTCATGTCTTCCATATGAAACATATCAAACACACTATCAGCCAACACAAGATATTTAAATATCAGTGTTAATTCTACAGAAATGGAAAATGAAACACATATCTTTGATTAATATGCTTTACTTTTAGGTTTAAATAAAAATTAAAATTAAATAAACATGAATAATATTATTTTACAAATAAAATTTTATTTTATCTCATTCATATGGTTTTCTTTCTGTATCTAGTATTTCTTAACTAGACCTTTGTCAGACTCTATGATGTATTTTTAGACTTCAGGATATTAATAAACTCTGAAGTGTATAATAATAATAAATAAATAATAAATAAATAAATAAATAAATAAATAAATAAATAATAATAATAAATAAATTAAAAACGAAAATAAAATAAAAAAGAAAAATAATTAAATAGTAGTAGTAGTAGTACTACTTTTTAAATAACAATGGCAATATTTTATTCATCTTATGATAATAACAAAGCAGTTTCTTGATTACCGCGTATCAGGTATTTATTTAACTGTTTTATTAATATATTTATTATTAATATTATTTAAACCTCTTTAAGAAGTGTATACATTTACTTCTTACTTACGTTCGCCACTCTCATGTTTCACAACATTAACTATTTATTTATTATAAAAACAACAAACAAAACCAAAAACGTACTTTATTACAACGTACATACCAATTATAAAACCATGTTTTTTCTTCTTATTATTAGTCTATCAGCTTATCGTAACCTTTTTAAAAAATATTTATTATTATTTTTTATTCTCATTTTTTTATTTATTTATTAAATTTTATTTAGTTCAGGAATTACGTGCTAAAGATAATGATAAAATAATACCAGTATTTATAATCGAGAGAAAAATTGTATTTATAATAATGATGATGGTGATGATGATGATGATGATGATGATAATAATAATAAAAACACGTAGAATGTTATGGGTTTTGGGGTTTTTTTTAAGCGAAAATGTTTCGCTATGCATTGCAAAAAATATTATCAACCACTGTATGTAACTCTAATTTTTTAATACAACAGGTTTTACCGAAATCTGTTCGAAGACTAACATGTATAACCCGGAAATTGCTGTAATTATATAAAGTACGGTATTTTAGTACTACATTAATCTTTAAAAAGTACAGTAATAAAAAGTATTATAATATAATAATACAGAACACAGGTCATCAGTTAAATCATTTATTTAAAAACAATAATTTTCTATAAGATTCCTGAAAATATACATGGACGCCAAATATAATCAGTTTTTTTTCCTTCTGAAAGATAAAATATTTTACAATTTCTTTGATTGATTAATTAATTTATTTCTATGTACGTGTAATCAGAATTATACATTTTTCAGGCAGTTGTGACCTTTGATCAGGCAGCCACGTTATGGCTTCCATTAACAGATCTTCCCAACGTCTAATATCTACACAAAGGTGCAAGAATTTGACAATATGGGAAACTTACTAGGTGATCATAAACTAATTCTAAGCAAAATTGGAAAATAAATAAGTAAATAAAATTAAAAGTACAACAAAAGCCCCACCAGAAAGACCTGAAGTTGCAGGTTTACGTAATTAAAATAACCTGAGAACTACATAGTCGTTCTCTCCACTCTGGTCCTGTATTAATATGTTAATAGCAGCAGGACGTAGCGTCAAGATAAAATACATTACTTCATCTGTCTCATCAACAAATATTTTTGATTTTGGGCGAAATCGCATTTTCTTTTCATTTCACCTAACTTGTAAAACATAATCATGGTCAGTAACATTATAACGTGAAAAATAGTGTGTGTGTGTAGATATGTACGCACACACACACAAGTAGAAAATGCATTTGTTTCTTTATTCATTTCTTGTAGAAGTTTTACTCATAACAACAAAAACAAAATCCATCAGCCTTGTATCATACATAAATGATGTATTAACGTGTTAGAAAAACGCTACTGCAAATCTCTCTTTAGGACGATTACTAGCGGGGGCACGACTGAAACTCTTTCATCAAAAACAGTGATATGTTACAAGATAACCAATACTAAGTCAGTTTAGATGTAAGATGTTGTTCAGTATTAATTAGGTGCCTCTTCCTCCCTTTCAATAGCTAGATAAACTGGTGACATACTCAGATCGATTAGAATGATATATCATAAATTATAACTCGATCAATAGTACAATCATGATGATGATGATACAAAGTGATCAGGCACGGTAACAGATATTTAATTAACACCTATGTGGTTACTGCAATACACGATTAACGTACACGAAGCGTAGATGTTGTTTTATTGTGATCCAAGTCGAAACTGTAGAATGAACTAAACTTCTTTATTATTCTTTGGCTTGGCTGTCATTTAGCAGGAATACAATAATTAATGAGTTCACACAAGTAAAAGAAAAATAAACTAATGTGCATATTAAAGCAATAAAAGCACACAACACTTCATATCTTACTGTTAGTAAATGAAAAGATAGGGTTAAGTTAAATTAACAAGTGAATGAAAATAGTTGCAGTCTCTTTAAATAAATTCACCTGACAGCGTTTAATAGGTGTATGTGATTTAATACTAAGTTAACAGAAATTCATAGGTTACCAAAAACGTTTTGCATTGGTGAATGAACAATTCTACTATTAAGGAAATCCTATATAACTAAATATGTGTTTATTTTTGGTTTGTTATATACGTGAAATATTGTAAGTTTTTTTGCTGCAGTGTCAGAAGTGTTCTGTTGTGTTTCTAGTGAACTTAAATGTGCTAATTAATAGTTCTTACCCCTGGTAACTGTTAATTATGTTTATAGATAGAAAACATTTTGAATAGTAAGTGTTTTGTTTGGGTAAAATCCTTATGACATCTTTATTTATTTATTAATTAATTATTATTATTATTACTACTACTACTACTACTACTACTACTACTACTACTACTACTACTACTACTACTACTACTACTACTACGCTGATGAGCCAATATAGTTAGATGCGCTGTAAGAGAACTTGCTGGGCCGTATATCGATATTCCACTATAAAAAATAAATATCAAAATATAATGAAATAAAAATAAAATAATAATAATAATAATCCGATATAATTAACTTAATTATTAAATGGTGGCTGCATTATATTTTATGCTAATCATTTCAAACTATTTAGAAAATTATAGTAGTTTATTTAAAGAACCATTAACGAAGTTTGCTGGTGCGGTTCCATGATTTGAGAAAAAAGGACTGACAGACCGATAAAGGTGCACAATTGTCTATCGAGGCTCTTATTTGATCTGCATATCTCTTTAAAAACTATTTTCATTTCATTCCAGGTCCTTAATCAGTAACGCTGACTGGGAGTGTTTTTGATTTTAATTTGTATTAATTTTATTGCTTTCTGTTTATTTCTTTATTTTTGTTTTTTGTTTGTTTTATTATCAGGCAATACTTTTAAATCACAGTTAAAATCACAGTTAATTTTGTTAGGTTGTTTTAAACAATCGAGATGAACAATGCTATCGATTTTTACATCATTTCATATATCAAAACGAAGACAAAGATAATTTATTCGTAAATTCAAAAAGTACTGAATACTATTTAAGTCTCGATAAAATTAACAGTCGTCTGATTTTTGCATAATATAAGAAAACAATGCGAGAGAGGAAACTCACTGACCCACTCGGTACTCTTACTGCTCAGCAGAAAGGAATCTTTTAACGGCCCATTGACCGAATAATAATAATAATAATAATAATAATAATAATAATAATAATAATAATAATAAGTAAATAAATAAAAATAAATAAATTAAAATGATAAATCTCTCCAAACCTCCAAACAAACGAATAAAGAAAAAAATGAAAATCTAAGTATTTCATAAACTAATCGATGCACACTGGATGGAACAGCAAAACGACTTCAAAGTGTAAGTTACAAACGCATTAATAATTTTGTTTAATATACGTCATCCAATACCTGCGGCATTTTTCCTCTGTCAAGATTATTTTTTTTCCCATTTATATATCTCGTACTAATTAAAGGGAAAATGCAGTAACATCATTTGTTATTCCAGTAATCAAAAATAACAGAATATGTATCTAACAATCATTAATAAATAAAGGTGTGTCGATGTTGCAGAATGTTTGCATCAAATGCTATGCGTCGTAATGTCCACAGCCTAATGTAAGAAAGAATGTCCACAGCCTAATGTAAGAATGAATGGACTCAGCCTAATGTAAGAATGAATGGACTCAGCCTAATATTTGGCAGATCTAATTTTTTTCTTCTTTATTTGAAATTCATTTCTTCTTG
The DNA here is from genome assembly GCA_012295275.1 of Chrysomallon squamiferum. Classification (NCBI taxonomy): domain Eukaryota; kingdom Metazoa; phylum Mollusca; class Gastropoda; order Neomphalida; family Peltospiridae; genus Chrysomallon; species Chrysomallon squamiferum. The sequence continues at coordinate 12,500,094 of CM022671.1, forward strand.
AATACACTATTTCCAGAACTGTGAGAATACCTCCCTGCCCTGAAACCCTGGATTCACCCATGATATAGTTATAATGGTAAATAGCTACTTGTTTTCAAACCTCATGTGTTAACTACATAAGAATCGTGTGTGTTTTGTCAAGTGATATATATATCAAGACGTCCTGTATGATTTCTAGTCATGGTAAAATGTTAATTCCGACAGTGGGCGGTTTTGACCAGTTTTAATCATGGACAAAACTCGTTTACTGACTGACCAGACGGTTCATTTTTCACTCGGAATGTTTCTGACAGACAGCTAATTGGTGTATTCATCTGTTATGTGTACCATTATTTTTTATGTAAAGGAAAATATCATTTGAAGTTTTCTTTTCTTTTTTTTTTTTCTTTTTTTTATCTGAATAAAAAACAAGAAATTTAAAAATAACTTCCTTATTATCTTTTTATCTGCAGTATTCTGTTTAACGAATATAAATATCGTATAGGGACTTTTTAATAGGATATTAAAAGGTGAATATTAGAACTTAGAATGCAGAAAATAAATAAAATATGTCTGTCGGTGATGTTCCTGATTAAAATAAAACTAAAATTATTGCTACGTATATTAAAAATGTAACCCCCCGCACAAAAAACAAAATTGCCTGCAAAACAAAACACACGCACAAACAAAAAAAAACACCCAGAAATATTTGCTGCTTTGATTTGATTTTCTAATACGTGGGTGCTGATGAACAGCTGAACAGGTGTATTTCACTATTAGTTTTATCCTGTCCTTTTCTCTTCTTTTTTAATGTTCTGTGATACTGAACATGCTTTCTGGTATCTGCGTCACAGTCAAACATTTTATTTGAATCTAGGCTTGCCATGAGAAACTCGTGACTATGTAACCTCCAGCCAGCGTTCACCAGGATAAATGCAAACGAAACAACGTGGAGATTAGCTTATAAATAAAACTCTACCACTTAGCGTAGGAGTGCACTTCCTTTTGTCCTGATGAACTCACGTTTGTAAAGATATTACCCAAAACGTTTTGTATTGTCGAATGAACAATTCCACTATTAAGGAAATCCTATCGATTGATTTGGGTATTCACCACGGCTAACTGGAGACAGAATGTTCCTCACTGAATGGCAGGAGATGAACGTTGAAATAATTCATCACTTTACATTCAATTACGAAATGTTGCTGTTGTGGCTTAACTTGGAGATTTTAATTTGACGTCGAGACATCATACGTAAGACGTGATGTGAAAGAAAAAGAAAAATACTCTTTGTTTTCTCTCCTTGGGATGCTTGGACAAGGTAGGTGTCCGTAGAAGCATTTTTAAAACACTTATACTTATTTAATAATAATCTTTTTTCTATTTATTAGTTATTTCTTAATGGTAATTTTTAATTAACACACATATATATAGATAGATATCAAGAAAATTTCGTTTTCAAATAATAATAATAATAATAATAATAATAATAATAATAATAATAATAATAATAATAATAAAATATTGATGATGATGATGATAACTGATGATAAAAATAACGAGTACCCTGGCTTGCATGAAATTTGAATGGTTTAGGTACACCTAGCAGATTATTTCAACGTTTCTTTTTGCCTGTTGTTAAAAGAAATCAAACTAACATAGATTTTTGAATTATTTTTTTTTTTTTTATTTTACTTTATTTTATTTTTTTAAATATATTTAAATACTTTTTTTTTCTTTCTTTTATGGGGGAAAATACAATAACATATTTTTCCATCAGTGAAAGACTGAGTTTTAATAATGTATAGAAAATACAGTAAAACAAAAATCAACAAAACAAACTGAGTGAACATAGTTTTATGTTCATTGATACATCAGCATCTTACGGTGATTAGATGATGAACATATGCTTTTCAGTCAGAAAGACATAAGAAAATAAGTATTGTCAACACACAGTGATATATTAATAGATTAGATTAGCTGGTAGGAGTGAACAGTCATTAAATACTGTAAATTTAAAAGATGGTGTTAATATGAGAAATTCTAAATGAAAATAATAAAACAATCTATTATGAGCTTTTGAAAAGTAATAATAATCATGGATAAACTTCAAGATAATTATAGATTTTAAATATTAAAAAACCATATCAAAACAAAGAACCACAAAAAATACAACAAAACAATAATTAAGTATCTTTACATATTAACCCTTCACAAACACAGAAGGAATTTCAGTTTGCTTTGGAGAAATTCATAACACAAATGAAAGCATTTTGAAACGGGCTACATTAATACAAAATTATCAGTTTTAGAAATGTTAGTAACTGAACGTGACACTAGGGATGTTTTTCGATGACTACTTAAGAAAACCAGGCTTTGGTCTGGGAACGCTGCATTTTAACATCATGTCTACAGGGAATGTGTGTTTTTGATCAATATTTATGTTCCGTATTACAGAATCCACAGAGAATTGTGGAAGCTAAATATTACTGACGGTTGTGAGAGTAACAAATTAGAAACTCTGCTGCTCGGTCATTTGCACGTGAACTGTAACCAGTTAACAACCTGGAAGTAGACGTTAATTTTTATCTCTGTTTGATTTTCTCTAACTTTTAGTGTTTAATATAATTACTATTTATAATAGCTTTTGAATAATTACCGTTTCCTCTGTTATTGCTGTGTTATCTTGTTTGTTTTTTCCAGAGGATGTAAGTTATATTTTTATTAGTTCATATTGATATTACTGTTTTAAAGATAGATAAAACCAACACAATTACTCCTACTATCATTCCTTCTATTACTACTGCTATAGCCTCTACCACTGATACCAATACTTCTACTACTACTGCTACTTCTAAATCTACTGTTACTACTACTGTCACGTCTACAATTATTACAATTAATGATACAGATGTAACAATTAACTTATAAAATCATAAAGGAAGATTATTATTATTATTATTGAATTCTTACAATTTTAACTACCACCAGCATTTTATTTGAAGAACTTGTAAATATTCACAAAAGAGTTTTAAACATCAGTGTTAATAAAAGCAGTTTTTCTGGAGATTAGGTGTTTGTGGGAAAGCTCCAAACCAAGGCTTGTTAAACTACGCACTCACCTGACAGCTCTGCTTCCCGTTTTACTTGTCAAAACAAATATTTTTCACTTTCTATTTTTTCTTTACTTATTTTTTCATTTTTATTTTCTGTGATAATTTTTAAATACCATTTTGTTGTTTCTATTTTTTTTTTTTTTTTTTTTTTTTTTTTTTTTATATTTGTAATTTACATTTGAATTTAGTTATTACTTTAATTTTTATCCTTGGTGTTTGTGTTTTTGAAGTTATCTCTTTCTTTAAAGAATTCGTTTCACTCTTATTTTTGGGGGATTTTTTTTAATCCACACATAATTTATAATGAATATTGCACTTTCCTTAATACAGTTACAAATGAAACAAAATAAAACAATGTATCTAGTAAGTAAAGCAATATAGTCAAATACATTACTGATTTATATAAATCTACAAAACACAAAAAACAACAACTAAACATGAATTCTATTATTTTGATATACATACAATAAACCAGTGAGCTATGCCCTCTTTGCAGATTATGACAATTGGATGTCTAGGTGTTCGGGGCCAAAATAAGAGAAATGGCGTGCTGGATTACTTAAAAGGTTAAATTATAATCTTTATTATATGCATTTAAAATGTATTCAAACAGAACGTGTTCAGTTATTACATAAGTAATGTAGAAATGTTCTGTAATTCTGAATATAACATAAAATAAAAACAGGTAATTTAGGAAAAGTCACCGTCCTAAACTCACTAAGTTAAGCTAGCTCATTTATGTTTACATTTACCCAATCCAACAGAAATTTTAACATATAAAATTATTTGGGTTTTTAAAAATATATTTGGCATAATAAAACTGAAAAGCTAAATGAACTTGAATAATGCAATATTTTATAAGAGCTTAAAATGCATATAGATTAGAAGAATGTTCTTATAAAACTGTAAGTGAACAATGTTTTAATCTGTAACAAAACCACCAGCCAATGATTTCACTGCACATGGTGAATATTTTATAAAGCGCAAACTGAACATATATCAGTTTAGGTACAATTACAAGAGAAACAAAACCAACAAAATATAAATCAAACTTTATTTGGTATAATAACAACGAAATATGTGTAGCAAATACAGTCTTTATATAAACGCTATTTCTATAATGGTTTATAACTGACTTACCGAATGTACTTGGAGACTTATTAACGTATAATACTTAAAATTTCGTTGCTTCATTAATAAAAATCATTAAAACTTTTAGTTAGATTATTAACATGATGATAATAACAAATAATAGTAGAAATAGTACTAGTAGAGGTAGTAGCAAAAGCAGCAGTCGTAGTCGTAGTAGCAGTAATAAAAATAATAATAATAATAATAATAATAATAATAAGAAGAAGAAGAAGAAGAAGAAGAAGAAGAAGAAGAAATATAATTTTAAAAATATATTTATTCGTACTTGTAGACTTAACATTGTCTAATCAGAAAGTATAACTAGAAAGCAGAAGTGGACAAGTTTCAGTGACCTATAGTTACAAGAATAAAAACAATTACACACTAATAAATGTCAAACATTCTGTCCACGGGCAGAGAGATACAGATAATGTAATTAGAATGACTATATGTCTGAAGTGATATTTCTTAACTGTAAAATAAACTTAATATATTTGCTATATCTTATACGACACCAGATTAAATAATTGATATTCCGTTAAACGTTTCCTGTACACCTTGCAGTAATACGCGATTGTAAAGTAAGACATTACAGGAGCAGACACCAGAAAACTTTAAAGATAATCGTAAATTCTGTTATAATCAGAACGAAACAGAATTTGTTTTACATCGGAAGATCTTTCTTTGATGCGCTGCAAATGTTTACATTGATAATGAAAAATAAACGTCATTAACATTTATGGGAAACAATTAAGTCGGCGAAAATAGATTGATACTTACTGAATTACATGGTGGATTAACACAACACTTCGTTTATTGACATTGTTGAAACAGAATATATTTACTGATAGATAATGCATTTACGTCTCATTTATTTATTGGAAATACACACATACACACAAACATAGACAAGCACACAATTCTATTTTGTTTCGCCATTTATTCAGTTTCTCTTTACGTACTTCCAATTATGTAAAAGTAAATATTTGACATTAAAATAATTATTTCATTCACTTGACAATATCTGCAGTCTAATTCAACGTTTTTAACAGTCAGAGACAGTATTGCTATTTTGGTTTAATAAAACTGTCAATTGTGATGAACAAATAACTGAAAGGATTTATTAAAGTTATCTTCAATCAAAACTGGATTTTGAAAGGATTAGTGCCGAGCCGACAGATTAAAGAGAATCAATAAGAACATTTTGAGAATTTCAGATTTGACACAATTATTAGTTTGTAAAATCCTTATGCATTAAATAAATTTTACTTGTTTTTTATTAGTTTCCTTTATCGATTTCTTTGTTTTATACTTTATCTTATTTTTTATTGTATTCTGTGGCAAACTTATATTTTTGAGGTTCTGAAGTTTTTAATCGGGTCCTTGGTCACCAGAAACGAGGTGTAGATAACAACTGTCATCTTCTTCAGTGGTACTGCTCCATGGAAACACCAATCTTTTTATTAACCATACACAACGTCTTCTCAGATTTTTAAATTAAAATTGCAATGTTAGATTATTTCACATTTCAGTGTCACTGGTGTGAATACAAATTTTCTAAGTTTAATGTTTTCACGTTTTGGGGAACGACAGTTAGTTAAAAGAATGGTGAAATAAATCATAGAAAATATATTTTGTTTTAGAAACAAGTGAGTATACCTATTAAATGGAGTACAGCTTACACATAGCAAGGCCTGAACACTTCAGTAGATCTAATAAATGCACGCGATATGGACTAAAATGGCTTCTGAGGCCCATTCGCGCTTTGAAGCTTTGGCATCATTCGTGTCTTTGTAGACCACTCTGGCTGTACTGTTACTTTGTCGATAAGATAGCGGCTTCATTTCTTTAGAAAGGGATGCCAATAAATAAACAGATATACATCATTCAAAATCGACTATAACAAATTATTAACATTACAGTTTGTATTTGCATCATACAGTCGTCACCCAGTATAACGGGTGTAGTGGAGGGAGGTTTAAAACATTAAAACATGTAGATTTACTGCTTCCACTTCTCTGTGCGACTCCTTGCGTACGTGCTCTCAGAAATACGAGTTATGATATTTTCCAAATAACTATTGGTTTAGCGTATCATGGATAGTTATATCTAGTAAACACGATCAAAGGGCCTTGGAAATATTATTAAAGGCAATAACTCAGCTCTGCCTATCTCATCGTGATTGAAACGCGTGATTCAATCAACAGCATCTGCTATTTAATTACTAAAGAAAAAAGAAAGCAGCTGGTGAATAATTCCACTTTGAAGCAGTCTGAAAAATTCAGAATAATCGAATAACAGGATTACACACCGCTGTACATGTAACCTTTGAAAAAATACGTCAGTAATAAAACAAATCTTAAAATGATTTCTTGGAGTTATCTGCTATTTTTGAATGTACGTATTTTCTAAATTTAAATAGATGCGGATTATAAATAACAAAATATATTTTATACAGCTTAATAAAACTAAACATCAGTACTTTAGTTTAGATCTCCGACATCACGGTCTCTGTAGGTAAATAGGTTTGACGTCATGCTTATGTCAGATGGAAGTGTATTTATATTTTTGCTGTTATTTGATAAATTAAACTGTTGTTTTTCGATCTTTGCAGATGAAAAGAAAAAAAATTAACCATTGAAAATCAACAAATCATCTTTTCCTGATCTTATCAAGAATCAGACAATCTGCAGGGAAAACGAGAAAAGAAATAAACATGAGAACCGAGAACTATAATATGCTCTTTTTATGTTTCGTCATTGGAAAATGTCATTCGGCAATTTCCGAAAAACCTCGTTGTGAGTTTCCAGATTTTCTTCAAACGAGTGATACGAAGCCTTGGATGTTAAACCACACTGACACGCTGGTGACGTACTACATAAACCGTGGAGTTATGTCAGCCTACGACTGTCGCAAGGAAACGCGGGAATGTTCTAGCTTTAAACGAGTCTGCTGGATGTCCTTTGCCGGAAATAAATTTCTAGTTAAACACTTAGAATCAGATTTTAAAAATAAATATCTCTGTATGCAATTTCTTAGACGCAGTCGAAGCATTGTTCAAATCAGAATCTCACACACCAAGAACGGCAAGTCGAGTAAATATTTGTGTAATTCACATTACCTGTCGCTTGATCCTTGGCCTTGGATTTCAGAAGAACATTTCAAGGATGCCCAAGAAGATTGTCCGTTTTCCGGTGGATACAATTTTGAATTGTTTTATTTCGATCGTTACGGCGAGCAGGCAAAATGTGGCGACGCGATTCCGCCTGTCAGGATAGAAAGTGACTGCGGACCGAAAGAAGGAGTCGTCTTTAATTTTCAGAGTAAGAGCTGCGTGCACAAACAGAGTAACTTTGATATCGTGCAGCATACAACGTGTGTCGCTTCTTGGAGTGATAAGGGTGACGGATTTGCCGTTCTGCGGAAAGCAAATGACCGCTATTTCTGGTGCATGCGAGTCAGTTATGGGCCTGATGGAGACGTGGCAAAGGTAATCGTATTCCTTGACTGGATGTGCGACTATTCTCAAAACATTACAAGAACGAAAAGACATATTGAGTTTCAGAAGCTGGAAAAACGAAACGTCACAGACGTATGTACAGACGAGTTTTACGGCTGTGCATTGATGTACGAGTTCTGTCATACAAAATGGCAATATCTTTGTCCTAAAACATGCGGCGAATGCAGCAGCAGTGCTTCCACAAATCCTTGCTCCTTTCCACAAAGTATTGTTGGAAACTGGATAATGAGCGATCTCTCAGAAAAGTTAATCTTTGTTATAAAACAAACGACATTTCTAATGCCGCAGTATGGAGAGTTTCAATGTATAACTTTCAGACATCAAACAATGCCTCTGAGGAGAGTTTTGCTTCGAAAATTTCGAAATGGTTGTTATCCGCGTTTCATGTGCTTTCAGTTCGACTTGGCAGCTCCGTCAGTTATGCGCATGCGTCTGAGTAACATGCTAATATGGCCTGTGACTCTTTCCGACGAGAACATATGCAAAAAAGAACAATTTGTGACAGCAACGAATGTCCGTCGTTTGAACCATTCTCCTTTCATGAGACCTTACCGCAGCCTAGTCAAAGTGAGCTCCCAGCCTCACAGGGTGGCTTGCAGTTTGCCCGGCAGACTTCCTCACGTCGTGTCTTTTGTAGATCGCTATGGCAAGATCGGGTGCTTAACACAAGATACAGTTTCTTTTCCCAGGAAGTTGTTTCTCTCCTATAACACTGGTAGCTCGATTAAACACCACAGAACGTTTAACTGTATCGGTGCTCTTAGACATATTGGTAGCTATCGCTCAGTTATCACCAGCACAGAAAATGCTGAGGCAGAATTCTTTTGTTGGATAATAGTACGTTTAGATCTCATTCTACAGGTACCAGCTGCTACATGTAATTCACTGACAGCAGAATACATACTCAGTGGTAGAAAGGAGTTCGCGAATCATCTAATTAACAGTTACGAAGTGATGAACGCAACAACAGAATGTGAAGACTTTTATGCAATGGATACTCGCCTTACTGAAAACTGGAATCAGCTTCCGTATGTTGGAAGTTGCGACACTCTGTATATAGGTTACCTGCAGATATCAATTTTTATATTTTATTGTCTAGGATTTCAGTATTGTGAGATTTGAAAAATAATCCTGTACTAACATTTTAATAAATTATCTATCTTATTCTAAAAAAGAATTTGTATGTTTAGAATTCGAAATATATGCACCTTATCATAGTTAACTCTATCGTAAACGAATAAAAAAAAAATCATAGATCTTTTTTATATAGATATATTTTAATTTTAAAATCTTCTCAGTCTTCATTTTCTCAATATTTAGTACTAGACAACTTTAACAAAGGAAAGTTTATTTCTTTCTTGTTTTTTTTTTTTTTTTTTTTTGCTTTTTTTACAAAATAACATATATGTGTATATAAAGATAGTTTATTAAAATATTAATCTTGCTTTCTAAACATCCATATTTATGTCCATTTTTGTTCTTAATGTTATATTATGTTCATTTAATTGATTCTTGCAGTATCCTTAGAAATATTATAAATTTTTACTTGTATCATTATTTTATCAGTCCTGTATTTTTTGTAAATATGCATTAATATTAACATATATAGCAAGTAAAATTTGAGTTACACAATCGTTAGACGATCGAGTCTCTTTCTTTGTTGTTTTCACCATATTTCGCCTATTGTTTTCTCTGTAATAAATTATGTTAAGTCGTATGTGCAAAATCTCTTTTAAGACTGAGCAAATGAAATTAGGTTATTATCTATATATATATATATATATATATATATAAATTTTATTTTATTTTATTTTGTTATTTATTTATTTATTTATTATTTTGATCGTGGGTGTTAACACTATTTAACAATACAAATAAACATTAAATAAAAATTATGAATGAAAGAATACAAATCTAAGAAAACTGGGGGAGATTACAAAAGGAGGAAACAAATTCTCGTAGCAAAATAGCATTTTATTAAAGGATTTGTTTTTCGACATTCGTTTGTTCGGAGGACGTATTTACTAGAAATCAGATTTATGATGTCATAGGCCAGAGTCGTGATTTAAGAATTTTGTCACATTCATTTATAATTTTGTGGATTGTCTCAATTTGAACGTGACGCGACTGCTCGCCAGATCACGCCACGCTGTTAGCCATTACAAGCTGCACTCTTCGTTAACGTGTTTCAATTTCACGCTTCTTTGTTTTACAGTCCAGCCAGTTTTGTTTACAGAAAAAGACATCTCTTTTAATAGCATCCTTGTTCTCTCTTTTCCCAACCTCACTACTTTATCTACTACTTTTCATTGAATCATTTTGAGTACGCTGGCATATGCCCACTTACACACACACAAACACACAAACAAAATTTAGGCTATCATTATAAATAAGGGTAACAAATTGTAATTTCATAACAACTACAAAAAAGAAAAAAGAAAGAAGAAATAAAAGAAACTGAAGAAAATAATTTAAAAGTTAAAAGTTAAAAAATAATAATAATAATAATAATAATAATAATAATAATAATAATGAATAAGTAAATAAATAATTAAATAATTAAATAAATAAGTTGGTAAATCTTGCTAAAGAAAAAGTGCATCCTTTGAGATTGATCTGACAACCTTAGATGCGTCATTATCATAATCAAATCTGTAGTTTTATTGAACTATTCTAGGACAGATATTTGAAATTATCAATATTACGTGAAAAATAAGCATGCCTATATCCTCGAATTGTTCATTATTTCTCATCAATCCATAAACCCTGTTGTTTGTTGTTGGCAATAAACAATGTTTGAATAGAACTCGCTCTGCCCTTGGGAAAATATACTCACAAATTGTCAATTAATAAATACAGATGGTACTTGATAACCTGGAACTAATTACCAAATGAAGATAAAATATCGTTTTGTATCGTTGCGTGTTTTCTTTTCTCTGAAATATTTAGAACAGTCATACACTACACTTCCGTTTTCTTTAAACTGAATTACGAAAGAGGATAAGATATTTTATTATCATTTATGTAATTATTAACATTTATTTTTTTAACTATATTATTTTCAATGATGTTTTTTTTTGTTGTTGTTTTTTTTTTTTTTTTTTTTTTTTTAAATATAAGCTAAATGTTTATGAATTTCGAACGTAAACTACTAAAATTCAGATGCATGAAATGTTCTGTTTATACCTTGAACAAAAATCTAGTACTGCAGAAGATTTCTCTGATCATTGTTAAAATAATAATGATTAATTAATTCCAAAGACACAATACTTAGCGAATGTGTTTACAGATACTATCATACAACAAAGCTAGGCATTTCACTTTATCAAACCCTATAATAATAATAATAATAATAATAATAATAATAATAATAATAATAATAATAATAATAATAATAATAATAATAATAATAATAATAGTTGTTGTTGTTGTTGTTGTTGTTGTTACTGTTACTGTTACTGTTACTGTTACTGTTATCATAATCCAAGGTATTTTCTTTTGGATATTTTCATTCTGATTTAAAAAGATCTGATGCAAATATGGATAATTTAGAAAATTATTAATAAATAATAATCTGATAAACTGCAAGAATAAGCAAGCTTATTTCAGTAAATGTTTCAGTGTCAAATCTTTCGTTAAAACGTATTTCACTTAACTTTTTAATTAATATATAAATTATTGTAAAAGGTCACCCAACAACAGAATTCGAGGAAATGTTCTTTACATTATATCTGTTAGCTTATAAAAGTCGTTAAAAATTTTCTTTACATTTTTGCTTAGTCAGTTGTTAAAGATGTTCTTTACATTGTATCTAGATAGTCATTAAACTGTTGTTTACATTTTGGTTTAGTCATTAAAACTAATCTTTACATTTTGGCCTATGCGATCGTTCAAACTGTTGTTTACATTTTGGATTAGAATAACTTAAAATATTTATTTATTTTCGTAATTTTGATTACCATACAGATTAATTTATTGTAAGGATGCGGTAGAGGATAATCACAGAAACTGTGAAGTTTAGCACAGGAAGACAATGAAAAAATAGCTTTTAACATGGTGTAAGAAAATCAGAAAATCTTACCGAGGATTTCCGTAGTTTGGTTTTTCTGACAATGTTTCATCTACACAAATGTAGATTAGCTTCAATAATTTTATTATACTACAAATTTCCATTAATGACATATTTCTTTATCCATTACACATTTAAGCTGAAATAGATTTTAAATTCCAGGGTAAGGAATATGTTTTGTAAACAGACACTGTGATACATTCTTTTCTTTTACACGCTAATATCATGCAATATGAATGCATGTTTACACATTTTATTGTACTTACAAAGTTATTCAAACATGAAAAAAAAATATGTACAAGTTATTATAAATAAAAGATTAAAAATATTTTTTTAAACATGAATCTCTCTAATGTTTTATTGGATCAATATCTCTCACAGGACCCATTACACGGTTGACAGCCAACGATGTGTTATAATATTTTAATATTCCATTTGTTTCTTTCAAATAAAAACTTTCTATTTTGAAGAAAAACAACAGCATCAACAGTCACAACAATAATAATAACAAATTAAATTAAATTAAAAATCAAAATGCTTCTGATCAGTCATTTTAGTGGATTTGTTTTGGCCTTCCGAAGTACACCCATAATGTTTTGATGCTAATGTATCATAATAATTTGATATGACAGACATTAGCAAACAATAGAAAAATTATAAATTCAACAATTTCTCCGTGTAAAAATCAATAAGGTATCAGTAATCTTTTCACAAGCAGTGTTTTATTCATGAGAGCTACGGATTTTGTTACGTACTCCGAGATATTCTGTGAGTTATATGTGTAGCCATCATTTTGAGAAATAATAGAAATGACACAAAGGAAGTAACAAAACTATCTATACGTGACCAGCAGAACCGAGAAATTCACAACAACATTCTTACAGAGCCAGCACACATTACTTCTGTTTTATACATTTTGTTTCTTAATTTTACTTTTAAAATTTCAGTTTAATAATAATAATAATAATAATAATAATAATTAATAATAATAATAATAATAATAATAATAATAATAATAATTTGGCATAATATAAATGTCAGTACAAAACGACGAGAAAACACGAATGTATTTAAAGCAGAATGAAACAGTGACACAAATCTGGTAACAGGTACCGAGAACTAGAATTCAGTGGGTACTAAACGGCATTTTATTTTGAAAAACTGTTTCACGTTAGTGTGTTAGTTTAAAACAAGTTATGTAATATCAAAACTGAGTGAATTAACTGACCAGGCTAAAACCAAACTGCCTGCAGTGCATAAGACAATTTCGATTATTTCCTAGCACATTATTGATATACATATAAATATATTATTATATTATTAAATGTTTTGTTTAACTGGTTTTTAATTTTTTTTTTCCATATAATATTAAATCCACTTTACCAGCTAATTTGCTAAATGTTAAAGACGTTTTATTGAATTAAAACTTTTATTTCTAAAATAGAAAACGTAACATAATATAAAATCTACGGAGACTGATCATTCTTATTAAAACTTTATCTAAACGTTTCTCATAAACAAATATTTGTCATTTCGGTACTAAAATTAGTATAATTACTTCCTGTAAATATTTATTTGTTCTCACGCGCGATCTCTGAAAAATATTTGTCTAGTCGCCTTCGTGTTTCATTTCGTACTTGTGAAATAGGACCAATTTTTCATACGTGCATTTTCCCCCATACCCTACCAGTTCTCGCTTTCTTCACCTACCCGTAAATATGAAATGTATTAAAAACTTAAAAACAAGACAGATTTATCACGTACTGCATGAAAAATGGATGAACACATTTGCTTTTAGCAAAGCTTATCAGTTGCTAATGGTTTTTAACTAGATAAAGAACTTAATGTATTCGCAGGCCGCAACCTAACCAAGATAAATATGTACAATCGAAGAGGTTTTGGTCGATTAAACCTGTTCTAGTTTCGTCAGTTCACAGAGAGGAAAACTCGATAACGCGCCATTATCTAAATTAATCTCAACGGTTTCAAATTATTCGCACAAGACGAATTGCCGTGAAATGCCGTTGTCGTAGTGGTAGTTCGAAAGTATCAGACTGCATCGTGGACGGACGCATTGCAGCTTATATAATATATTCCATAAATAGTTTGATTTTACACTTTGTCATTCATATATGCACATAATAAAGGCTTCAGATTTTCAGATGAGTGATGTGGTACAATTTGCATCTGACATCAAACTGATTATGAAATTTAAACATAATAATAGTTATATGTACAAGAACTCTGGATAGGAAATGAGACAGCTATAAAAGTTAAAAAATATTTATGGAAGACAAAGTACGACAAGAATATTAATGAAAAGAGTGATGTAAGTACACATACAGCCATAACAACAACAACAACAACATTATTATCCTCCTCCTCAACAACAACTCCAACAATAATTACTATAAATAATAATAAAAGAAAACTAATAAAGAAACGATCAAAAATAACAACGACTAAGAAGACAGCAACATTAACAATGATAATGCAAGGCACATTTTTGAAAAAGTAGTATGATGTTAAAACTCCAAGTAATTGAACAGATCTGGCATTTCTAAAAATGTGCGTCACTGCTTCCCAGGCTGTTCACACACCTGTGTGTCAGAAAGCGTCCGATCAGCCACGTCCTTCTGAATTCTCTTTAATGGTTCTTCTTTATGAGCAAAATAATCATTCTTTTCATTAGATGTTGATTTAACTTAAATTTAAGTTGATTAACTCTGGATTGAAATGATATCGGAACCGGCATATAATTTTGTGGCATAATGTTAGTTACAGACTATGTGGAAAAGACCTTCTGCACAAAATCTGTGAAATTTTGAGCAGTTTATTTTTTCGGATACCTGAAAGAGTAAAAATGTGATCAGTAACTACCATTAAAAAAACCTGTATCCCTAAAATATTAACATTTCTGATTTCCTAATTTATTCATACTAAATCATCTAGATTAATTTGACACAAACTGTTTGTTGTATAAGTAGAAGGACAGATATGGATTAAAAAAAAAAAAAAATATATATATATATATATATATATATATCGATATAAAAAGGGTAAACAAATATATATATATTTTTTCGAACTTTACCTTCATATATCGATATTTTGCAGAGATATGAAAAACTTACAATGGTTATATCGCCTCAGAATGGGCTCTTAATAACCGAAATTTGTTCAAAATTTAAATGAAAAAAG
This sequence comes from Chrysomallon squamiferum, assembly GCA_012295275.1. Lineage (NCBI taxonomy): Eukaryota > Metazoa > Mollusca > Gastropoda > Neomphalida > Peltospiridae > Chrysomallon > Chrysomallon squamiferum. The sequence continues at coordinate 12,515,110 of CM022671.1, forward strand.
ACATTTAATATTTAAGTAAAAATTTAAAAAATAATCATAATCATAACTAATTTTTTTTTTTTTTTAAACTGATAAAAAAAAATCTGTTATTAGGAGTCAGTCTTCTATTTCCCGAATAAAAAAATTCATTTGGAGTTTCATCGGCTACAAAACAGAAACTTCAGCTATATATTTGCACTATTATTTTATTGAACACTTCATACAGTTATTTTAAACGTAAACACCAGTTACATCTCTGCACAGCTATTCGCCAGACTGCCCGTGCTGTAAATGAAGATGTAAAATAGCCACGCGTTATCTTTTATCTCTTCTCACACACAAGAGTTAATTCTGCCACAATGATGACCCACAATGTTCTTAATAATGGCGCTCACTTCCGGGACCAAGATCTTTTCTTTATCCAGCAGGTCTCTAGGAACGCGCATGTAATCATCTCATCATCTCTATTATCGTGAGCAAATTGTTTTGCTCATAGCTAGCGACCCAGGGGCATACTGTTTGATCAATAAAGAACTGCAGGCATTTCTACGTTTATAAAATTAAATCAACGGCAGAGTTTGCTCAAACTGGTCTTATTTGATGTTCCCCGTACCCGGGAGCAAAGCGCTCGAATATGAAGCTCGTATAACAAAACAAATCCGCACAATGTAATACACAAGACACTATTTTCTTTGACTCAAAAGCTAGGTCACATTTTTTTTTTTTTCGAATCAGACGTAATAATTTTATTGTCATTGCGTAAATATTCGCCAAAAAATTAAGGTAAAGAAGAATAAAGACAAAGCAATAAAAACATTTTTTTTTTTTTTTTTAAAACCAGTTGAAGTCTGTTTATATCAACGTCTATTTGCACTGAGGCCTAAAGGTTTTATTTGTGAAGTAAATGTGGAAACGTTTAAAAAAAAAAAGATATGAAGAAAACAAAATGAATTTTGACAGTTAATAGAAACATAAGATGTAAACTACGTCACTATAATTTGATTAGAAATAAATATTAAAATAATGATGGTCATAAATTTTTAAATTATATTTTGCAGAAATAAGGGGTTATCGTTTTTTAAATTTTTTACTTGTACTGATTCAAAGTAAACCGTCAGATATTAATCGATTTTATTTTTTATTTTCTTGTATTAAGTCACTTTTCATTGGCAGTATAGGACTGTCCTTGATTAATATTTGAACAATCATCAGTTCATTGTTAAAATTCTGGTTTACATATATATATATATATATATATATATATATATATATATATATATAGAGAGAGAGAGAGAGAGAGAGAGAGAGAGAGAGAGAGAGAGAGAGAGAGAGAGAGTTGACAAGTGTTCTATTTTAGTAACGTTTTCTATTAAACCTAACTGAAAAACCAGTTACACAAACATTAACAACTTTGTCCAGATTATATACATAAGCAGTTTCATTATTCTTAAAGTATTTCTCCAAGGAATAATTCAGTCGTGATAACTGAATTATATAGTCTTCATATTTAAATTATATGCATTTTCCTCAAAATGTAATACCTTGGCAGCCTACCAGATATGCGTCAGAAAACACAGTAGAATGAGACACATTATTCGTGTTGTTCAAGTGAGCTGGTTGCGTCTCTCACCAACCACAAAGCTCACTGGCCTCGTCTGCAGCTCAAAGCCTGAATATTCTTATCAACACAGCGACACATTTATTTTCATTCTGTATGTGTTTAAGTAATGAGAGACTGAATTCCGAGAAACGCCATTAAAGTGAGAATAATTGATTTTCTGCCTGTATTCATAACTTAAAACAAAATAACAAAACGCAAATGACAGAAGCTAATTTTTATTAAGTGATATTGCAGGCCTTTCGATAATTCCATTAGAGTTTCGTCACAGTATCAGTCTAGCTACAGATTCTGTAGTGTATGTAACAAACACGGTGTATGATAGGCAGAGTGCATGATGCGGCTGGCTGGGTGAAAAACCCCGAGGGAAAGTTTTCTAGGAATTCAAATGCAGAAGCCATGCAATTTATATACACTGAAAAACAACAACCTCTACGTTAGAGAATGGATTTGGAAACCGTCATCAATCCACTGGTTGTATAAAATGTTATTTATGTGTTATGTGATACTTCGCGCTCTGGGGGTGTTTCGAACATGTGTTTTCACAGAAACAAAAATGTCTGCAACAGAGCAATAGAAAAAATGTTTCTCGTTACACATTTTCAGTGGAAAAAGAACTATTATCGTATTTATGTAGCATAAATTACTCTTTTAACGATATATTAAAACTGACATCGAGAAGTCATTGATACAACTTCACACTTGACCACGCCTTGTACAGTTGCTGTGTTATTATCAAATATCACTTTTATTTCTTATTTTGATAGCAGACACTTTATTTTCAAACCTTTAAAACATTCTTTATATCGAGGTTTGAAAATAATTCGATATTAAACAACACACAAATATTAAAACTAATTCTGTGACATCAGATTGGTTTTATAACTATTGTAGGTGGAGCTTTTGATTTTTTTTCCTTTAGATCTTTTTTGTTTATTTCCTTTTTTATTATTTATTATTATGGAGAGTTTTTGTTTTTTGTTTTGTTTTTTATCGCGAAATAGTTCACCATTAGTATATCGTTTTCTCTGATCATTTTGCTTTTCTTTGACTTTAGAATCAGCCAATGTTTTTCACAAACAGTATTTTTAAGAAATGAAATGAGTGGTATTAAAAACAAAGAATTTCAAGGAAAACCACACTGACGTCTAAAAATATTCTGTATCCGCCTCTTTTGATTGGATAATAATAATAATGAACAAAATAAAGAAGAATGTCGTGTGACCGTAATATTGGGATGTGTGTGTTTGTGTGTGTGAATGTTTATACTTATGTTACATTACAAACAATATTTAACTCGGTACAACATAATGGTAGATAAAACAAAATTTAACCCGATTTGCTAATCTTGTTCAGGTTTAAACATAGGTTTAACTCGATACAGTCTTTTATTTTATTGCTTGTGCAGACATAAAATGTCATATAAAAATGTGTAATTCACTTTAATTCATATAAAGTACAAGTATAAATATAAAGATTTATAGCAATGTAATAAGTTTTGTTATAACATACATTTAAGGGCTGATGATTTTGTTTACATTAATATTACTGATTAGTGATATATGAACTAAATTCATTTCAATCTGTAACAGAACAGAACAATTATAAAAAATAATAAAAGTATTGTTTTAAAATGAATGACGATACTAACTGAAAAACAAACCCCCACCTCCAGTCACTGAGAAACAAACATGACTTTTGATGCTTTTTGGCTATATTTAAAAATAAAAATAAAATAAAATAAAAAGTATATAAATAAAGGTATAAAAATAAAGAAATAAAATAGAAATAAATAAAAGAAATGAACAAGTGATGACAGAAACAGCTATAACCTCGTTCTAACACTGACTACAAGATAAACAGATTTACGAAGTGGCCAATCTCTGGTAATAAAAACTGAAGGAAAAGTTCTTCAGCGCTAATGTTAACGTTCTGTTGCGAATTGATAGCAGACAGAATCTGCGCCTGAGGAAAGTTGTTGCAGATTAATTAACACTTTGTTGTTCTGTTGTCGCGAAACACCACGCTTAACAGGCAATCAAAGTCGCGAAAATGTATTATCCTGGAATCTATTCAAACAACCACTGCATACCACCATGTGAGTTGAATATGGAACGAAAAGCAGAGGCCTGCAGGTATCTCTCACAGTTCTATTTACGAGAAACCGCCGCGAGCGCGTCTTTGTGTTAATGTTAACAAGCTATTGGCCCGAGATAATCTCTGTCTTAAGCAGATCTGTAGGACGTCGCAATATTAACTTTGCTTCTCTTTGTTTCTATTGTCAAAGCGTCATCGTCAGAGCCAACAGCCCACCCAAGTTATATCGACGACCGACCGTACAAACAGCTTTATTGTCTGAATCAACAAAAATCAAAGGGAATGTATCTTGTCGTCTAATGAGGCGCTCTCAAGTTTTTCTCTTAGCCTGCGATCACTTGATTGAATTCAGCTCGGCGAGGAATGAAGATGAGTTTCGTTGAGATTGCTACTGCAGACGACTGTCACATGTCTTGCGCGTCCTCAAATCGTCGAGGGGCAAACGCGTTGAAATGAGCCGAAGAAAGTTCTGTAATCCGATGGAAAGGTTTCTTAATTCCTCCTCATCACAAGAACTCCGAATTAGACCCGGAGTATGGATACAATGGACAGAAGAAGATTCAATTTGTATCGATGTCTGATTCTGAAAATGTCGTCTGTCGTGAAGCTGGAATTGCGAGGGAAAGCCTAACGACCCTGTTGATGCCACAACAGTGAGACGATCAGCTCGTTTCCGCGGTCAACTGATTTCCGATAAGTCTCACTAAAGAGACGCTTGTTGCTCCCCTCCACCGGCTGATTGAATTCTGACACTACCATGTCCAACTGCGCGGAATTAATTGTCTGGCCATCCACCCTTTCTCCGTGTCTTGTACCTCTGTGGTGTTTCAAACACTCGATGTCATCTCTGCGTTGATTTCGTTTCTGTTGTAATTTGAGTGAACATTTAACTAATCTAATTGAGATGTACTCTGTTAGTGTATAAATCAGTTTTATACGATAGAACGAACGAAACGTTAGTTTAGTTTTCATGCCAACAAAAAGAAATTTCTCAGTTTCACTTAAATATGTGCTCACATGTAATAAACAACAAAAATTCTAATCAAATATATTTCTATATTATGTATATGTGGCATTTTGAAAAAAAAAAAATATCGACGTAAAAAGTAAAAGATACAATTTATCCCACTGTGTGTATGCCTATTATAGAATAAACTGTTCTTTAAAAATAATTATAATGAAAATGTTAATTTTTCTGTTAATCGTATGATTATATGTCTGTCTGTCTGTATTTATTTGTATATGTATGCGTTGTGTGTGTATGTATGGATCTATATTTGTGTGTGCATGTGTCATCTCGCTCTCACTCTGGGTCATATATCTCTGTGTTTGAATGAGTGTGTTCGTGTAATAATTATGTTATTAAATGTCTTATAACAAATATTTATGTCTTTTAAGAACGTAACATAGTTTACTAATCAAAATTAATTGGTATTTCTGTTTCCGTTCTTCGGAAAATGCAACATTATGTTACATTATGATTTGTCAATCTCACAAACGTCAGTGCACCCAGTTACACTAGAAAGTTAATTTTGTTTCCATCTACGTTTATTATTATGTAAATGGTATCCATTAGGTTCAAGAAAGCAGCAATGTTTCTTATATGTAAAGTATTGACAAATCCCTGTAAGTAGTTCGTGAACCTTTTGGTTTATTTAATATCTAAACGTACATCTATTTGTAAAAACTAATGTAATCTTCAAGTGAAACAGTTAGGAAAATACATTTTAGAATCGTTGTTTAGTTTTCATAAAATTGCTACATAACATTACAGTGTAGCTCTAACTCCCTCACAATAATACTGTCATCTTAGTGTATCTAAAATCTATATCTGTTTTTATCTATTTTTCTCTATCTTATCTTTCTGTCAGTCTGTTTGTCTGTCTCTTTGCTTCTCTTTCTTCGTGTAGATGTTTGTTCGTATGAAAGCTTATTGTGGCCTACAAAGTTTTCTTATATTATGATTTCACTCTGTAACTTTATTCAACGTTTTATTCAGAAAAAAGAAATAATTAACACAATACACGGAATAATTTATATATGTATGTATCTATACAAACATGTATGTATATAATTATGTATTATAACTGTAAATGTATGTATCCATGTATGAATGTTTTTATGCATGTTGGTAAAGCGTACATCACGGTCCATGTAATATATATATTGAAAAAAAAAAAAAATAATAATAATAATTATGAAGTTAAATGAATGTAAATCGAATAAGGTTTTATATATTTTTAAGATATATGTAACAAAAGGTAACAGTTGAGAAATTAACAATCACACCTTAAAAACGGTCTCAACGTTTTTTTTTTGTTTTGTTTTTTATAATTTCAAAAATGCATTATTGTGCTGCTTTTGTCTAAAATAAAAGTTTGAAAAGGAAGTTTCTTTCAATTTGTCGCAGCTGGAGCCGGGCCGCCCCTGGTAAACACAGCTTTATACGTCTCTTTGTGAACCCACTCGAACACAGTGTTAGTTAGGCAAGAGAGAAAGAAACATGTTTGAGTGATACACTAACATAATAAACCGTTATTGTTTCATAGTTTCTTTTCTCTCTTTTATATCTATCTATATATCTAATCTATGGATATATTACAATATATATACACGCACATACACACATACATACATAAGAAAAAGGTTAACAGGCAAGTTAAAACTTTACTGCCCGCTGAGAAATATCTAGTTCAATAATTTTCATTGACCTGAAATTTTCAGGTCAGAATACCAAACTAAACATCTACGTTTCACTCGTGAAGCACACGGATCTCGTGAAAACTGATTTAATCCAACAGTTATTTATCAAACAAAAACAATTTACAAGCAGTCAGTGTGTAATTGTTGTATGTAAACATGAAATCCAATAGTGAACTTAATTCCCGCTCATGCAATAAAACCAGGTGAGCAGTTTAATCATTTCAGTGCACATTTATTTAAATTATTTATTTGTGTGTATATGTTGTGTATTTGTGTTCTGTTTTTTTTAGTTATTGTTAAAAAAAAGTTTTAAATTTTTTAACAAATTTTTGTTACTGAATAATTATATGCACTTTTATGACATTACATACAAAAACAACAACAGCAACATAGTTAGGTAACACGTTTTCTTTTTATTTCCACGTATCAATCAACCATCTATTACAGGAAGAGGTGTGTATTTAAATAATAAATTATTTATTTTGTTACTGAATAATTTATTGTGCTTTTTACTCGGAATTATTCGAATGAAAACTGTAATGTTTTGATGTCCCAATTGTTGTGTCGCATAGTATGTCCTCCAAATAACATTATTTTGTGAAAACTTGATCGATATGGTATCCTTCCATTTGTTATACATCCAGTTTGTCACACACATTATTACACACGTGGCTGAGTGAACTGCTGATAATGTCTTCTACCTGGCAGGCAACAATGGACCCATTTCTTCAACAGTCAGCTTAGGGAATAATCAAAATACAGGGACGAAAATACAACGTTTCTTGTAAATTCAGTCACATAACACAAGAATAATATGAATTGTCGTATGATATTTAGTACATGTGAGCGATAGATGTAGCACTAGGACGTAAGTTGCAGTATTAGAGCACTTGTCTGGACATGAGTTCAGTCAAATTCAGGGTGTGTGACAAATGAAAGCGTCTAAAAGAAACGATTACAGAATAACACACACACACACAAGCAAATGTGTAAATAATCAGTGTACGGTCATGTCCTCGAAGTTAAGTTTGCCAGTGTGATCTGCGAATTCAATTTGTGGTTTTATTCCCTGGTTTCTTCGTCAGTGGATAGATTCCATTTGCAAGCCTGCGGTTTAAACTTGTACGGTTGTACACCAAACTTGAAGTTCACTTCTTCCATCATCAACAACAACAACAACAACAACAACCTCCCCCACCCCACCACACCCCACCCCGAAAAAATAGAACCTACATTTGCTATATAAGAATGTTAATATCACAGTACTACGTGACCCAACGGTTCATTAACATCTTTCAGCTCTCGGAACCGTGTTTCAGATTTGTTTCTATCAGTTTTCTACATAAAACAAGGTTTAGTTTAAATATAAAATAACTGTACTGATAACCCGTGTAAAGTTTATAACGTTTCTAAATATTTTTCACATTTTTATTTTATTTTATTTTTTTAATTGACGCGCAGTGTCCCTTGCCCAACTGGTGAGTACTTCATCCCAAAAACACAAACCACTAGCAAACTAGTAATAAATAAATACATGTCTATTAGAAAAGATGGCATAAGACAAAGTTTGAATAATAATGTTGATAATACTAATACTTACACTAACACTAATATTATTATTGTTGATGACGATGAAGAGATGATAATTGTAATATTAATAGAATAAAAGAAATAATGTTAGAAATAATAGTATTAGTAACAATAAAAAGTATTACTAAAGTAATAATAGTAGTACTAGTAGTAGCAGTATTAATTATAATAGTGATGGTAGTAAAAGTACTTGTAATAGTAATGGTACTAATTGTATTAGTATTAGCATTATGGGAAATAATAATAATAATAATAATAATAATAATAATAAAAGAAAGAACGAAAATGGCTTGTTTTTGGTAGTTGCCTTAGATAATAATTTCATATGAATGTCACCCTAAATAAAAGATGAGTGGAATATTGGTTCAAGCTGTGAATTATTAAAATCGGCATTCATTTCTCAAAATGTCATTTAGACCATGGCTTGTGTGATATATAAGCTGGCTTTTTGTAATATGATATCTATTTTAATAGACACCATCTCTTATCTGACTCTGTGTGAAAACATTGGGTTGTATTGTTCCATGTTCTCATTGTTTCTCCATTTTCAATGCCTTCTCAGAATGATGCAGCTATTAGTCTGAATTGTTGATGTGCTGTAATAACGGTGATTTCACCGTAATGACAGTGATGTGCTCATTATTGTTTTATTTTTGTCCTAGTTGTCTTTTTTTTTTGGTGCATATGTTAAGGAGACGGTTCGTGAGAATGGTGCATTTTAGTCTGATGTTTGAAAAAATATTTTATCAGTTAAAATTGTAAGGAGTTGAGAGTGTTAATTGAATGATTTTTGTAAAAACAGTGGAAGAAGAATGGAAATATCTATAAAAGTATTAAGAAAAAATATCCATATATTAATCGATATTTAATTCTCATTATATATCAGATGAATATAAGCAGTATTAATTAAGTGAATATAAGTAGTATTAATTAGGTAAATATGTTAGTAAGTAAAGAAAGAAATAAACGATTACTAGATAAAAATATCGCTATTTTATGGTTAAATTTCTATATTACAAACAAGCAAAGTAACAGAAATAAAACTTAAAGGTGAAAGAAGATGAGCAAACAACTATATCTGTAACTAAACAAAATAATAAAAGAAATGTTCTAGGGAGTTGTCTTGGCCCCAGCCAGCAGATGTCTGTTGTCGCATTTTCTGCATACTCGTTACCTAGCTGCTCCTCCAGACTGGATCTGAATCCCTTTGGTCCTCTTTACCTTCTCGATTCCTTGGATGAAGTCTACAAACTTATAAATGTTTGGGGTACAGTTCATGTCTTTGGTTTGTGTCAAGAGCCCTTTTAACACTGGACGTAGGGAGGGCAATATCATCATTGTAGATCTTTTTGCATGGGTGCGATTTCGTCACTCGCCCGCAGACAGATGGTGCATTTGAAAAGTACTGCGAACAGTTCTGTTCATTTGCAAATAATTACGTGCCTTGATTTCGTGAACAGGAATTGCTCCATTGCATTAATAATTTTAGAAAAAAGAAAAGAAAAAAGAAAGAAACTTCTCTATGCTGTAATCCTACAGTTTATGAGAATAAAAATTAATTGTCATTGTATTGTCTTTAAAAATTAGAATATGCCAGATAAGACTGGATCCAAAAACAAAACGCAGCGATAATACACTGGATTTATACAAGTAAGATTAACTCGTTCAGCTACGAGGTAGATCAGTGTGTGAGCTCTGATTTAACTTCGACAAGAAGCACATTTTTATCAGCCTGAAGAAAATCTTGTTTAGCTCATAGCTTATCTGACACCGAATTATATCTTCAAAACTTTGTCTGATTATTAAAATTAATTGCAGGTATGAAAATCAGAAGACATTAAGCCTGGATTTGGATGTATTGTAGAGTAAGACATCAGGTTTAGAACTGACAAGATTTTTCAATTATACTGAAGTAAAAATCGTACTGAATTACGTTTTTCTTGCATATCTGGAACGTTTAGCTCGGGAATCAAAACATTTACTGATGGATATTATTACTGTTCTTTTTGTTATATGTGTAATGAATTTAAATAATTTTATTCTGATTGAAAATAAAGAAAAGCAGAAAACTTACATTATTCTGTAAGCGAACGCTATCTATCATGAAAATTTACTTTTAAATTATTTGTCTCTTTACCAGTATCTTTTATTCTGTCTGTCAATCACTGAATCAGTCTACTGTCTATAATGTGACTGCTTATTTGTTCTTTCTGTATATCAGTTTTTCTTTTCTTTCTTTTTTCTTATTTATTATTAATAATATTAATTTAAAATAAATAAATAAATAGCACTAGACTCTTAAAATAAATAAAACTACCATTATATTATGTTACAAAATATATATACAAATCGATCAGTACTTCTAATTTTAATATTCAGTATTTTGTTTGGTTTTTAGACTCTCGAGATATGCACTTGTAATAATTGTAATAACTGTTTCAAGAATTCTTTTAAATTCTATATATCGACGTTTTATCAACAACATCATGACTTTTTCGTCAACGCTATGATGCTAAATAAAATTATTAGTTCCAGTACAGACCACTTTTATCAAGTCTATCGGGATTTTTCATCTCGGTGTGGCGATTCACCGACTCCTATCCACAATGAACCGAAACTAATCGTAGGCTGTTTTGTTTTTTCCTTTTTTGTTGTTAGTGTGTGGGTTTTTTTGTGGTTTTTTATGGTTTTGATTGTTTACTGGTATTTTAAACAGTTTTTTTTTTCTTCTTCGTTTAAAAAAATATTCAGAATAAATATGTGTGAAAACTAAAATATTAATATTTTCTAAGTGAAGGGAAATAAATTAATGAAACTAGAACAAAGTAAAATAAAATAAATTTTAAGTAAAGAAATGAAAAGTTGAAGATATAAATTAATAAATGACTTAGTAAATATGGAGGTAAGTAATAATTAAGTAAGCAGAAATAAGATGAATAATCTTTTGTTGATGAACAAGATCAGTGACAACTCCAACCCACTACTGTAAAAAAGCAGCTAAGCAACTCGTCAGACCTTTCGCGCTGACCCTAGTTCATGTGAATTGTTTGGGCAGTTAAAACTAGTTAAGAATGTCTGTCATAATAGACTTGAATTCATTTCTCTGTTGCACAGACCCAGTTTCGTTAATGTAGAGTAATAACGTGTGACATAATGAACGTTCAGAAAATAATGCTGATAATATAAGCTGTCCTTTAAAATTGTTTTAATCTCTCTCTCTCTCTCTCTCTCTCTCTCTCTCTCTCTCTCTCTCTCTCTCTCTCTCTCTCTCTCTCTCTCTCTCTCTCTCTATATATATATATATATATATATATTATATAGTATGTGTGTGTGTGCGTGTGTTTGTATGTATGTATGTATGTATGTATGTGTGTGTATATATATATATGTGTGTGTGTATATATATATATATATATATATATACACACACACACACATACATATATACATACACACACACACACGCACACACACGTACACACGCACACAATACTACGTACAGTGTGAAAAAAAGGTCTAAAGTTAAATTGTAATATGACAATCCCAGTTTTCTTGAACTCATGATACTCCATGATCTGTCATTTTTGTCACCTATCATGTCCTATGTGACCTCTGAAATTTATTGTGCCATAACCACACCTCTCACTGAACCATCCCAGCGAAATGCAAGTGTAGAACTGTATTGCTTGTATTCATTCATCTAAAGCCTGGCCCAGATACATTGACTATGCTAATAAGTGATGTGAATCAGTGCAGAAGGTAGATGGTTGTGCATTGTCTGAATGCAAAAGTTATTTACATAATTAGCATAGACACATGAACATTGGCTTATGGTCTGAAAAGAAAATTAAAGTACGCTTTACTTTAGCGATTAGGAAAACATTTGCGTAATTGGTATTCTCGTATGATTACGTTGTCGTTAAAAGAGGTGCGTGATCGGCGTTATATTCCTCGAATAACTCGATAAATGAATGAAGTTAAAATTCTTTCAATACATAACAAAACGGCAGTTGCTACCTACACGCAGTTTACTTTGCGATCCATATGATCACCGTAATTAAATAAATAGTCACCGTTTGCCTATCTTTATCCACGAAGTTGAACACAAATAGTTCCCAAGTCCCAAGAGATCTCGTTCGAAATCTCGTATTCGTGTCACTGAAATAAGGTGGCGACGATCGGTTTTAATGGACGACTGTGTATTAAGGAAACATTTGAGCAGTTACAGCTTGATGTTGGGACTATCTGACATCCAGTCAGTAGTTTGCTTGTCCAGTAGAAGGCAGACGAGAACAAAACGAATCCCATGGCAATTTTTTCAATGTTCTTTTCTAATCGTGCCACCTGTCTCAAGCAATGACCATACAAAATGTACCATTATTTCAGCGGTGCTGGATTGAAACGGCACCGAAACGAAACAACTGGTATCGGACACGAAACACAGATTAATGAGTCAGTTAAAATAAAACCCTGGAAACTAACCGCCCAAATAAAAGTGTCAGTCGTTATCATTCATATTGGTGTTGCACATTTTGTTTCTGCTACTGCGGCCCGGATATTGTGAAGCATCATCTAACAGCAGATCATAGTGCACAAGACTGCTCCTAAGAACCTTTCTAAAATTGCTGTCCTGTCCGGATGTAGATAATAATAATAATAATAATAATAATAATAATAATATAAATAAATAAAATGAAAACTTTAGAGGCATTTTTTTTTTTATGCATTTCTGACAGTAATATTCGCAATATTTTGGAGACTTATTTTTAATATAATATAAACTTTTCGAAATTACATTGTAATATAATAATAATAATAATAGAATAATAATTATTATCATCATCATCATATATATTATATTACAATGTAATTTTGAATACTTTATATTATATTAAAAAGAAGTCTCAAAATACGTCAATGAAAATCTTATATATAAACTATATGGAACAATATAATTTTTTGTATTTCTTTCTTTTTATGTTACAAGCTCAGCACTGTTTTCGCTGTCGTTTCGGTATCGTTTCGTGTTGATGAAATCAGAATGTGATAATGGCGCGATATGTATCGTGTTGGTGTCGTTTCGGAACCTCACTATCGCATAAATGGAATCCAAATATCCATTAGGGGGAGCCGGGGCCATAATCTCCTTTTCCAGGTTTTTTTCTAAGGTCGTTGGCAGCATGGTTAATAACTAAAAGGGAAATGATAAAAAGGGATGTTGGACATGTACTCTTGAAACCTTTATCCAGTCAACTACAGAAATATTTGGCTACGTGATGGTTCAACATTATTTTCAAAATGTTCCACTGAGCCCCTTCAGTTATTAACCATGCTACCTCGATAGAATGGATTACCAACGAGGGTACAGTAGATTAGCCCAGTGCAAAGTGAGACAGTCATTATAAAGAATTGAATTTACCCCACGACAGTTTTGTTTTTTTGTTTTTTTGAATGCTATAAACAAATTACAGAATCAGAACTGCTTTTACGTCTGGTAATTCTAAGTCCCCTGCTTGCTCCTCGTCAAGTTCATCTCAAACAGCGTCCTCTCGTCTGTCCTCCCCTCAGAGCTTGCACAGAACTAGTCTACACTGATTTGCAGCCTCAGTTTTTTTTTACTTGGCTTTGCTACTTTATTTTATTTTCATATCTTACTTTTCCGTTCTTCTGAAGCTATTCTTATATGTTCCTTATCCAGGGCACTTTTCAAAACTGTTACTTTAAGCCTACCCTTCCTAAATCCTCCCTTGTTTTTTCTTCGTGGTTCTTTTGGAAAGGGATTTATTTCATCGGGTTGACGATGCTCGAGTTTACATTTGAAATAGATGCAACTGGTTTGAATGTTGCTGGCTTCCTGTAGCTGTATTTGGCATATCTGGTTCATGTGACTGATACACTTCGTTTTCTGTTCGGTCTTTCATATAGGAAGAAAGTAAGATCTCAACATCAAATCCATTAGGATTGAATGGACAAATATCTGTGTTTTTTTAAACCAGCTGTTTTGTTCTTGAGAGTGAAGGCTAATATGTAAGCACAGTCTATAATCTTGCAAAGTTGTCCATTGAAACCCGGTCCACTGAGTCCCATATGCACTTCATACAAATATGTGATCTTTTTCTATAAATGGCAGTCTGAAAACGAAAAAGCACATGTTCATAATCTTCACAATTCACCCCTCTAATCAAAACATAATGAATGGTTTCTTATTACTTGATGATCTATATTACATCACAAAAGTATATTTGTCAAAAAATTTACTTTTGATGGTGAAAAGCACTAGTTTCTTGATTTGGGATTCACTAGAGGCTTTTACTGATGACATCACGTCGGGATTCCTTTTTTTTAAATTATCTACAAATGCTCACCGATTCCCGTGATGCACCGCGCCTCGGCTCCCCTTACTGGTATGAAAGAGAAGGTGACGGAAACGAAACACAATCCATAATCCTGCACCTCTACACCGCTGTACTTTGCAGTGGCACATTACCGCACTTTCATATTTTGATGCAAATAAAATATGCAAAATAAAAAATTTAATTGTTAGGATTTATACTGGTTCATTTTTTTCTGCAATTGTGGCCCAGTTATTGTGAATCAGTTGAGTATCCATAGACTTTGCTGCAAATGTATTAGAGCTCATTACTGTTCGTGTGTAGAAAACAAAAATGCACTGAGAAAACTTGAAAACAAGAATCTTACTAAAATAATAATAAAAATGAAATGAAATAAAATAAAATAAAAACTGCTCTATATAAAAAAATAAAAATAAAAAATAAAAAAATAAATCGAAAATTAAATAAACAAAACCTAAAATACAAATTGGAACTGTGAAAATTTTATAATTTTAAGACATTTTGGACAGTAAATTTTAGCCTTTTTTGGTTGTTGTTTTTATTTTTTCATCATTATATTACAGTTATAACTTTAATACTTTTATTATACTGAATGCTGTTATTTTATTAGGATTCCTAGCCAAAAACAAAGTGAAGTCATTCTGACAATTATGAATCGTAAATCTACAGTCAATAGGCTGCAGTATTCGCGAGAGACTGTGATGATTTACTGACAATGAAAACATTTGTCATTCTGATGGTTATTCATATCCTAATGCTCTCTAAAACGGCTTCTTATGTATTAATTAACATTTAATAGTCGGTACAGTGATCCCAGTGTTGCATCTGGTTGGTATATATATATATACACATATATGCTAAATATATGAATAAAATAGAAATGGTATTTTTCATGTTTTATTTATTTGAATTTTAATCTTTCTATTTAAAGTTTCTGTTTTTTGTAATCTTTATTTTTTCCTCTGAATATTTGTTATTTTTTTTAATAATAATGATGATGATGATGATGATGATGATGATGATGATGATGATGATGATAATGATAGCAATAACTATAATAATTTTTACTCTTCGCCTTTTGTTCTTCTTGTGCTTGATAAA
This sequence comes from Chrysomallon squamiferum, assembly GCA_012295275.1. Classification (NCBI taxonomy): domain Eukaryota; kingdom Metazoa; phylum Mollusca; class Gastropoda; order Neomphalida; family Peltospiridae; genus Chrysomallon; species Chrysomallon squamiferum. The sequence goes on from CM022671.1 coordinate 12,530,551, forward strand.
ATTAAATTCATTATGATATCATCTAGAGAGAAACCAAGGAAACCTTGCCTCTTGTTATTAGAATTTACTGGAATCGGTCTAATTTTATATACATTTTAGAAAGCAGATATTCTGTTTATATAAGCTGTCTGACAAATATATATACCTAAGGGAGACAGAAACGAACATAGAGAGAGAGAGAGAGAGAGAGAGAGGGAGAGAGGGAGAGAGGGTGGTGGAAGAAAGTATCTGGGGAAATAAAACGGTAAAATAAATCCTATAAAAACTTATTTTAATTGCACCTTTATTTTCCTACTGGGTTTGTTTTAGATTTGTTTTAGACAGAGAAGCCAAATAACAACATGAACAAAACGTTACGAGTCGAGCCACAATAATCAAAATGACTGAATTTGTTTAAAGAGTTAATTGAAATGTGTTGACACGGTATGTTAACAAAAACTGTGAAAACTGACAGTGGGTTTACTCCTCTCCCAGTTCCACTGTCTAACTGCAGAGCAGAACAAGCTGCTATTTGTGACTGATGTCATAGAACAATCAATACAGTTCTGAAAATAAAATGTATCAGTCCATCCACTTCTGAAATAACGGTAGTTGTTGGCTTTCACTAACATTATATCCTACCACATATATTATTACACACCCATACACCCACACACATACACCTAGACACACACGCACACACGCACACATATACTATGAATATTAGTATTTTTCCTTAAAGTTTGTTATATCGATATTATCGGCATGATAGTTTTGCATGCAGATGTAATAACAATTATAAAATATTTTTTATTCACTCATGTAATGCTATAATTAAATTATTCTTAATAAAGCCCACGAATGGTTGACGTCTTTTAGACAGAAATCTCTAGTGAAATCAGAAATATATTTGAACAGTTTACTAACGAAATTACATTAAAATTACACTAAAATTACCAAGCTCACACCCATACCTATACTCTCAAGAGATTGTAATGTAACATATAATACAATACAAGTATTATTAGAACCGTTTTAAAGGAAAGTGGTAATTAAAAAATATGCCTAGGAACTGAACATTACAACAATTTATTTTTTCTTATATGTGAACTTTTCACTTGCTGCATAATAAATGATTTTACTATTACAGTGTGGTTTTATTCTACTATTTTTAAGGTATCTTGAGCTGTTTTAGATATTTTGTTTTCCCATTCTAATATCACATTAGCGGGATAAATAAACCCAAACAAATAAACAAACAAAACATATCAACAACGACAATAATATTTGTATACGTATATATCTGTAATATACGTATAGAACGTGAAAACAGTGTCTCGTACTATATTTTGTAAATCACTTTGATACTGTTACTAGTGTCACTGCTGGTCTACGTCTCATTTCTCGTTAATGGTGATATCTTTGCTTTTAGTTTGCTCAGGTGGTGATATCATTATCATACTGAATTTTACGTCTAAAGACACCCCATTATAACACTACAAATAATTTATAAATAATAAACTTGCCTAGCCAACACATACAAAATGATAACAAGTTCTGCGGAATTAGTGAAGGACAGATTCTAATACATCAAAATGAATATGAAGTGTGTTAGTCCAAGGATCGTTTCCTCACTTTTAAAAGGGCCAAAAAAAAAAAAAAAAAAAAGAATTATAATAATAATAATAAATAATAATAAAAAAAATAAGGCACTTAATTTAATTAATTTTGGCTGCGTTAATTGGCCATTTAATACTTCAAAATTCGACCAGCTAGAAACCATTTAATACGAATTTTACAATGTAAACTGAACATATTTTAATTTGCAATTTAAAATAATAAATAAATAAATAAATAAATAAATAAATAAAAACAAAATAAATAATAAAAATAAGAAATATGTATGTATATATAAAAAAGATAATTTTATGATATGTCTTTTTCGCAATAATTCAAGATGTATATCGTTCTGTTGCTACAAAGACCAACTTTTCAATCATTAATACATTTTCATTGTCATTTGGACGACGAGTTTGTAACCACGAAGCTTTCAAGTTGACAAATAGAGAGAATACAAGGTGCAAAAATCACGTCCCGTGAGGCACTGTTCGGGCTACGGGCATCTCAAAATCCCCGTTTGCGCAGTCCCAGGTGTAAACACATGCGCACGTTTTGATTAATCGTCCGCTTCCGGCTCTCTGCGGAGTTTCCCTTTTAAACAGTAATAGTCCACCCTCGGCTATTTTTCCAGCTCGATTCAAATTCATCACTCCTTTCATAGATAGCCTGGCTTACAGATACACGTCTCAAGTTGTTAAGAAAGTAAGGGACAGGAAATATCAGGCTTTCTGATTACACGTTAATGTCCCCTTGCGAAATAATCATGGCTTTTTTTATTTCAATATCTGCTTTTAATCTTGCAAATTAATATTAAAAGCTTTGAGCCAGTGTTTTCGAATGCAAGTATTGAACTGAGCACCACTTCGTCTTCTTGTCTGTCTGTTAGTCGGGTATTTTCCAATTTCTAGTTTAAAATTAATAATTTGTCGTCACCGAAAATTAGATGAAATCTTTTCATTGTTTCTAATTCTAACATTACTCGTACTGCTTAACAGTCGATGCATATGGTTTTGTACTTACAGAAAGATAGGTATAAAAAAGGTTACTAACCGAGCTGCCCAAGAACTGCCGGCAACGGGTTTCTTCTCTCATTAAAACAAAACAACATACTGGACTCATTAAAGTACGCTGAAGCGTTATTAAACTGATATGTATTCATTGATATATGCCACAAATTCATTTAGCACAAACAAAATAAAAACAAAACAAATAATATAAAAAGAGAGCAGTTCATTTAATTTACACTCTTTTACTGCCTCTTGCAAGAAGCACATTTAGGTTGTTATTAACAAAATGATGAGTTCTTTACACAGCGAACATTTCTTGTGATCTAATATTTAATCTCATCTGGGTATTGTCATGACAATTCAGTACCTGTGTTGTTACACCAGGGTACCTGTTACTGACCATCAGTGAGACAAATGTCTCGAGTGTTGCTTTCCACTGATTGTGTACCTTCAATCGCTTAATTCTAAACAAATGTTTGAAAAAGAGATTTTAATTCCATTTCTCTTTCGTTTGCAGATTGATTTTGATCAATCAAACGCGGCCAAACGCAAACACGCGGGAATCGGAACGTGTCTAATTAGCCGTTCTGCGACAGTTGTAGTCTTTTTGGAAACTGCCAAGTGGACAGGCCGCCCTGGTTTTGTGCATTTGACATTTTAGTTTTGTAAGTCTGAAGACTGGTTAAGTGCAATTTCACTTCACGAAGGTATACATGAAAACGAATTAAAGTCTCTTTTGAAAACGACGTTTTTGCAATTTAAGTTAGAAGCAGACCGTTATTATTTTAACAGTTTGTATAGATTTATCATTCCCTCTGCAGTGAATTCAGTTAGAAATAAATTTAACACTGGTACAGGTTTCTCAGTAATGGTGGAATGATAGTAGTAGCAGTAGCAGTATAGTAATAGCAGTAGTAGCTTTTCTTCTTATAGTAGTAGTGTTGGTGATAGAAGCATTAGAATGTTGTAACATTTAGCCATTATTTTAATTGAAAAATACAGTACTGAAAGAAAATGATATATCATCGTTTTGTTACATAAATCAATCAATCTCTCTCTCTCTCTCTCTCTCTCTCTCTCTCTCTCTCTCTCTCTCTCTCTCTCTCTCTCTCTCTCTCTCTCTCTCTCTCTCTCTCTCTCTCTCTCTCTCTCTCTCTCACTCACTCACTCACTCACTCACTCACTCACTCACTCAAACATATCCAGAGTTCACAGCACTCCCAACAATAAATTATTCTATGTCATTAACTATTACTGGTATCTAGTTATCAGAAGTGATGAAGTAGAGAAAAATAATAATTATAAATATAATCCAGAAGCCTGGTACAAAATCAATTGTTGCAATCTTTCTGTAAAATGAATTTATAAGCAGTTTACGAATTATCTAGAGGACAATTTCTGTTGTATAATATACTATATCCTCACTGCGTTTACTCATAAAGTCCTGTGCTTTCCGTTAACGCAATTTTCGTCTTTCTATGAACCCTCTAGAGGGGGGTCTGTTATACATTTCTGCTAAAGTTGTGAATTTTCTTCAAAGTCGATCGATTTTGGTGTACTGTCCGAAGGAGTTCTGGGGCGTTTTGCATCCCAAAAGAATTTTTTTGCAAGCTCGTTCATTTATTCGATCTTCTGAAGGTGTCCGCGAACTCACATCTCGAGGGACTGCGTTATTTGCAACTGTCTGCCTAATGTAGATATTGACGAAAACAACTATACCAAAATCTACTGAATGAGACTAATGCACGATAACGATATTGGCTTAAAGCTTGCACGAAATACGTTTCGAGGACAGAACGCAGCACACAGGTTTTGTTATGGTACACAGTTATGTTCAAACTGTTTGAAAGAACCATGCGCCTTTAAGTTAAGGCACGTGCTCGTGTTGTAGAGCTCGCGACGCGCTCGTTAAAGCGCACTCTGTCGGCGTGTCCCATTCAAAGCTTGCTGCTTGTCTGTGAGATCTGGCTGTGTCATTTCTGGTCGATGAGCCACCGGGATATGTTTCATGTGCGTAGTCGCGTTTGTCTGCGCTGTGGAAGTGTTTTATACAACCCTGGCAATTCACTAGCATGTATGTACAAGAAAGGTAAGAATAGTTTTACAATTTTAATTCAGTTTTATTGATTTTTTATAACTTTGAATTAAAACTGAATTGTCACTTTTTCTTTGACGGTTGTGACAGTTTCAGTTGTCGTTGAATTAATGTTGTAATTTTCTGTTTTAAACACACCACAGTTTATATATATATATACATATTATATTATACATATTTGTTTATATATTCATTTGAACTCAGTATATTCAGTAACAACTAACAAAGAAAAAAATACACAGCTAGCAACTAGCGTAATTTGAGAAAATTATTTAAAATTTATCATTCTGTATCTGTCTATTTATCTATCTATCTATCCGACTGTCTGTGTATTTAGCTATCTGTTTCTTCAGTTTTGGTGCTCAGATTAAACTGATGGTTTCTGAAATTAAAGTTTAAAAAAGTATATCCATATTCGTAAATAGCACGATTCTTTCCATAAAATATAATTTTTGTTTATTTATTTAGTTAGTTAGTTAATTAATTAATTAGTTAGCTTTGTTTAAGATATAAATAAATAAATTAAATGAAATAAAACTGTGACTGGTAAACGAACGACAAATGTCTGAGATAAGTAATGAACAAATTATACATAATATATACTGATGTGTTTCACTGAAATTTATTAATATCAACAACAAAATAAGTGGCGACCAAAACACATTTTGACAGAATATTGTTGTGACGTAACTGAAAGTTAAATATGCGAGTCGGACACATTTTCTTCAAATATCGATGCTCATTAATTTATATACTACACGAGGGAAAATATTAATGGGTTTTGCAAGTATAATTGGCGCACGTTCGATTCTTGTGGGGATATATTCACCACCAGTAGGATAAGCAATATCGCGCCTCACTTTGAAGATGTGAGAATTAGGGGAGATAATAATTCAAATGCAAAAGGGGCAAAAATTTGTTTAGCTCCACCTCTTAACACTGGTTTATTGTCAGAAATCATTTAAATGACCGTTATTAATTTCCAATTTACGTCATGGATTATGTGTATGCTGTTTTTTTTTTTTTATACTGATATCCACATAGACAACACAGTACATACCTTACCTTTAATGCCTTATTTTGAAATCGAAAAAAGTTAAACGACCGTTCATGTGATTTCTGAAACTGTTAAATAATATAATAGGAAGGTGACGGAGCATAAATGCCATTAAATAATTGATTTATTTTATTATTATTATTATTATTATTATTATTATTCATTAAATTTGTTTTTATCATTAATATCCGCGCCTCTCATCTGATATCATGGATCCTCCTTAAAACTAACTGTTGAAAACCCAGGTATGAAGGATTCTATATTTATAAGAAATTTGATCTGATCTGTTGTACAGAGTGATTGCATGGCTGGTAGAATGGAAGTTCGATTAAATGCAGAGTCAGGTTTATTAGCATAATAAGCTTTAAAATATCTATGTAAAATTGTTTTCTTTTTAATCAAACAAAGTGTCGCTTTTTCTGTGTCAGTCTAGATTTATCTGTTTTATCAGTTCATTTACCTATTCGGTGTCAAAAAAAGTATTTTGTCTTATTCACCGATGCAGACATAGGTACAGAAAATATTCGTCATCATCAGTAACTACTCTTGTGATGGAAACTGTTGTGTGTTCCAGTTTGCTCGAATATTTTGAAGAATCGTGTGAATATGTCTCATTACAAACACGGATTTGTTAGTTACCTGACTCGTATAATTAACAATAAGGGTGTTTGTATAATTATATAGGTTATTATTATTATTATTTGTAATTAAAATGCCATTATAATGCTGCATTAGAAGAAGATCTACAATTAAAAAAACGAGAATATACATAATAAAACCCGCATTTTAGGAACAAATGATCTTTTACTAAAGTATTATAATTTTTATAAATAATAACAGTGTCATTACATAGTTCATAAACATAAAAAAAATTTATATATATATAAATATATATATATATAAATATGCTTTGAGATATGAAAAAATATTTGATTATCCTTTACTTTTTAGTTTGTTTTTAAATTTCTATTATAATAAAATCTTTTAAATAATAATAGTAAAACAAAATTTGTACGTCATCAGAGTTACTGTGACGCGCCCCGCATTGCCCAGACAGCGTAACAGTCACGTGCTTGCTTTCATTAGCACGTTAATTTTTCACTCGTTGTTTTATTTTGTATACAAGAACTAAAGAAAGTTGTTTTGGGATTGACAGATGATTTATTTATTTTATTATTATATTTTTATTTATTTTGAAGTTGGTTGTGGGTTTCTTAAATTGATTATATATATATTATTGTGTGTGTGTATGTGTGTGTGTGTGTGTTTTGTGTGTGTGTGTTTTTTGTGTGTGTGTTTTTGTGTTTGTTTTCGTGTGTGTATTTTGTGTGTGTGTGTGTGTATGTGTTTGAAAATGAGTAATGCACAACTGTTTCTTGAAAAGATTTCATTTTATTACTATTAGAATGTTTTTTTGTTTTGTTTTGTTTTGTTTTTTATTTTCGTCTTTTTCTCATTTTTTTCTTCTTTTTATCCCCTGTTTCCTTCTGATTCACATATAAAAATACGTTCCATCAAAAGTATTAAGTGAGATGTTCGATACAATAATTAGCTTAGCTACTCAGGTGCTGTAATTATAATAATGGATATTTTAACATATTACTGGCATTGTTTGAGAAATAAATCCATTCTATCGCTTTCTTTTAATCTGTCCTCTTTCAGAAAGGATCGGTAATTGTCAGTGAACACACACACACACACACACACACACACACACACACACACACACACACACACACACGCACGCACGCACGCACGCACACACACAGATATATGCACGAACATATTTCACAACACTTACAGGTGCGCATACTCCTTAGATAATAATAATAATTAATTGTAAAACGTGAAAGGTTAAATAAGTTTTGAAAGGTGCTTCAGTTATTTTAATATTAGTAGTTAGTAGCAGGTACTTTCTACGTGGGGTGGTTGTTTGAAACGGAGTTTTTCTCACAGAATTCGCGTTTAGGTCCGTGTGCAGAAGTTCATTACTTTGTGTTTACCGTAACTGTAATTGAACCAGTAATTAGGACTAATGATAAAGGTTTTTTCTTTCTTATCCATATCCTTTTAAAACGTGTGTTTTCCCTAGTCCGTTTTCAGTATGCTTTCAGACGCTAATCAGACAGCCTGCTTGACAGGAGACAATGGCTCGGCGACCACTGACGAGGGAAATCGGGCGTGCGATCACTTACGCCATGAATATTTCTTTTAAATTAAGTCGTTTGAAATAAAAGTTTTTAAAAAGAATAGTTTTAAAACATGAAATACATGTTCCAGAGAATGGAAAAAGGTATCTCTAAAATTATATTATACTGTTTTTACTCTTGTTCCGTCCTTATTAGTATTTAAGTTGTTTGTTTGTGATTATTATTTTACTATATTATTTTTATTTTATTTTATTTTATCATTTTTTCTTTAAAATAATAATAATAATAATGATAATAACAATAATAATAATAATAATAACCAGTCGTACGAGGCCAGTTCCGCAGAGAGAATAAATGCACTAAATAATAAAACAAAACAAAAGATGAATACACAAAAGGCCTTTTGAATTCAATTTTTAAAGAAAAATAAACAAGATGTTCTATTTAGTTATAAATAATCAAGCGAATAAAATCATCAGTAATTCAATGAAGAATCAACCGGCGTCGCCTGCTCTCGGAGATCAAATACTTGCAGTTCTTTCATCGTCGTTTACGTATGCGTTTATTCCGGCTCTTTTTAGAGATACACTCTGCTGTTTGTATATGCCGTAATTCACATAGAAAGACCCTGCTAAATTAATTTTACTACTATGTTTTGTTTAAATCAGCCATTGTCAATTGTTATTTTTAAATGTTGTTTTTTTGGGAGGGGGGGGGCGAGGGCGAGGACTTGGACCTTTTAGGCATATTATTACGTTCCATAGTCAAACAAAGATACAATACAGATACACAGAAAATTCCTTCTCACGTTTCTCAAATGTACCATTGTGTTGTAATGCGGTGCCTGGAAAAAAGGTCAGAAGAAAAAAAAGTCAGTTTAGTATAGGAAAAAAGTCACAATGTATGGGCTTTGTAGCGTATTGAATGTGGCATCATAATATGCATGGGGTAATTCTTAAGCTTATTGATTAGGCTAGATTAAAGAAAGTGGCTTCATATTGGGGCTAGCTTGGGTTTAGCTTACTGATTAGGATATATATAAACTAAGGGCTTCCTATTGTAAATGAATTATAAAATGTGATAATAAAATCTGTTATGAGGGGTTCATGTATACCAAAACATGAATCTCGTAAAACAAAGTTGTGGTGGAAATGCATCAAAAAATCTAGTTGTAATTGTCTAGGTTCAGTGAGGCTTATAGAGAGAACCTTGAGGACCGCAATTTGCAACTGTGGCAGAATTTCTTCATGGAACATTCACCTAAACCACCAACATTAAAATCAAAGAATATGTGTTTCATCTTTCTTTCATTTCTAATATATTTCTTAATTTAAAAAAAAAAAAAAAAAAAATGTTACACTTATCCCTGTGACTTTTTTCTGTAACTTTTTTTTACTAGAACCGTAGAGGCTCCCTTTGAGAATGGCTGCTTTAAATTCTATTTCTGCGAGTGTCTGTGAGACGGAATATTGAAATTAATAGAAAAAGAACAAAGTAATAGAATAAAGAAAAATAATAATAATAATAATAATGATAATAATAATAATAACAATAACAATAATTAAATAAATAAATAAATAAAATAATAAACAATAATAAAAAGCACATTATTTGCTCATATAAATATTTATTTGTATTCCCTGTTTACTTACTTATATGCTTACTTATTCGCTAGAATATTTATTGTCTGTACGTAAAGCTAAGCATTCAGTGAGATATTTTTGTATTTATTTTGTTTTGACGTTACCAAACGCGTGATTAAATAGTCTTAAATGAACACATTGTCTGTACTGACCGAGCTGTACCAGGGGATACGTTTTGGCAGTGGCTCAAGTTACAATTCTATCTGCACACACTAAAACGCGTTATACATTTGGCATTAGGTACTTATCTTGTTTTGAATATCACTTGTGCTTGATGGCTTATGTTTAAATATGTCGTAATCTACATATCACATCGTCTGGTGTGTTCTAACATGTCTGCTTGTAAACATGTTCCGATACTGCCAGAAAAACGTAACAAAGGGTTTTGTAATGGTGATCACTAGTTGTAGAAGCAGTGACAATGAATAAGCCTTTAGGAATTCAAACGAATTAAGCAAAACATTTTAACTGAAATGACTATATTAAATATGAAATTTATGTTAAAAAAGAAAATTATTATTAATAATAAACAAAAGACGTAGTTGAAATAATAATAATAATAAATTGTTCAATAAAAAATAGAGTTAAGAAATAAATATTTCAGATGACAATAGATTGCATATTTTATTTAAGAAAATTTGCGATATGCATTAAATATTAATACACCAATTCATTCAAAATGTTCAGATTTGATTAAGAATAAATAAATGATTGAAAAAAAAGGAAATTAATTGCTAGAGATTTTTTTGTTCTTTGTAGGATATATTAATACCTTGATATTAATCTTAAAAACTAGAAGACGAAATAAACTCTGATATTTTGTAATACTAACAACAACAACAACAACGACGACGACGACGATGATGATGACGACGGCGATGGTGGTGATGATAATGATGATAATAATAAAAGATAAAATAATTGTTTAAAATTTTTTTTGGTAAATAATAAAAAATGAAATACATTACTCTTTCCACATTTGTAAAATACTTCAGATTGTATAATCAACTACATAAAATACTGTCCTCCTTTTATTTGTTCGTTCTTTTCGCTTGATAGTTTACTTCTCACTGGTTTTCTGCTTGGACTGGTATTATTTACTTTAACCAGAAAAGATGAATAGAATCAACGTAGATTCGTGAAAAGATCGAACTGATAAAGTCTCGTACAACAGGATTTCACCGTTGTGTATTAATTATTAAACCTGGCATGTATTTAAAATTAAGAAAAGTATATAATAAATCATACTGTTTTTAGATTCCAACTATATCACTAATCAGTGAAAAGTAAAATTTTATATATAAGAAATTATTCTGTATTTCTAATTTTTATTTTATGTTTGATAAACGTGTTTTCAATAATTGGTATGATAAAATAATTTTGGCATGTGAAGTAAACAAAACACATACACGTAATATAAAGAAGAAAAAAATGAGAGAGAAGGTATGAATAATAATCTTGATGTATTTAAACATTCCAATTGTTTAGTAACTTTCATTTGCCTATTTCGACATTTCTAACCACTTCTGTGTTTAGAAGAAATGTGCTGTTTACCTCACACCAAATCAAAGAGAGGAAGTCGTGATGTGACATGTATTTTCTTCTCTCTCTCTCCGTGTCGCAGACTCAATCACATGTCCATTTCACAGCGAGCAGTGGCAATCAGTTTACCCAGTAGGAGTTTAGACACAACTCTTGTCATTTCAAATGTCGGCTAATATCTCTGCGCCGCTATTGCAAAGCGTAACCTCAAATTAATGATTATTTCTGGCGGGAATTTTTATTAAAAGTTCGAAGTAGAATTCCTTTTCGTTCCTCAGTTTTCAGACTGGCCTTACATTTTTATTTATTTTGTTCACGATTTGGATAAAATTGATTAGCTTGCCACGGGCTAAACAGTTGTCTGTTTCAGAAATAAAATTAAATATTTAATTAAAATACTGAATTGAAAGATAACTTTTAATTTTATACTGTAATAGTTGTTAATTTAATATACTCCATAATCAAGTGTTTGTATGTGCCTATGTAGATTTATGTATGTATGCCTGTATGTCTGTGCATCTGTGTGTGTGTATAAGTTAGGCATTTTTAGTTATCACTTAAGTGATATAAAACAGTTAAATATATCAATACCTACAACAACAACAAAAAAAAATCAAACAACAAACAAAACCAAAAAACCTAACAACTAATGAATGAAAGCAGAACACAAAGATGCATTTTGAAACCAGAACAAGTTTAGAAATATGTCTCCTGGGAGTATTTTTCTCGAAAGAACACCACCACCACAAAGATCAGCTGAAATAAAAGACAGCTTCGACGTCGTAAAAAAAAAACAATAAAAGAACTCCTATCAGTTTCAGTGTTGAGTGAATTATTAATCAGCCGTGGTCAGTTACTTGCAAAAACAAAATGTTTCCAGTACACTTGTATTATTAATGATCCACAATTTGCGTCCCTCCGTGGTTTTTCTCGTGTTATTTAATTGTCGCCATTTTGTTTTATTTTATTTATTTCTTTGCTTCCTTTTTTGATTCTTTGTTTTGTTATTTCCAAGGTTTTGTTGTTACTGTTGTTTTCTTTTAATCCTCGCTTACTTTTTTCTTTCTTTAAGTGTTTCTCCATAAAAAAACCACTGAAATATCATTGAAATGTCCATTCACACTTTCACAATCGCACGCATGCTTTTCATACTCACCTAAAAACCTCACCATACTCTCCACCCTATATGCACAATACACAGAACACACGCACGCACGCACGCACGCACGCACATACATACACACACACACACAAACATAATCATATTCATTCCAATATGCATGCAAATGCACACCGGAACCGGAATCACTATTTACTTCGATGTTATCAAATATGTCAGCTTGAACTGAAGTTATCTGATATACATACTTTCACTTCAGCCACCCAAAGTGCTTGCCTGGAATTCACTACATAAGTATTATGTGCACTGAATGCAGTTGATGTTGTGGTACTCAAAATTTAGTTGGTATATAACGTGATACTAGAATTTCTTTTGTCAGAACTCTGAACCGATTGCATACAGAGTTGAGTGGTAGAGTAACGTTTTTTCTTTAAATCAGTTTAAATCTTGAGTATATAGCAAAGGCTGATCAATATCGGTTTCATATTAGTAACTCGTACACTTTTATTTATCCTCTTTCTTTCTATCTCTTCCCCCCTCTCTCTCTCTCTCTCTCTCTCTCTCTCTCTCTCTCTCTCTCTCTCTCTCTCTCTCTCTCTCTCTCTCTCTCTCTCTCTCTCTCTCTCTCTCTCTCTCTCTCTCTCTCTCTCTCTCTCTCTCTCTCTCTCTCTCTCTCTCTCTCTCTCTCTCTCTCTCTCTCTCTCTCTCTCTCTCTCTCTCTCTCTCTCTCTTCTCTCTCTCTCTCTGTTGCTCTCTCCATTATCGCAGTTGCAAAACTCTGGATGGATGTTAGTCACAAAGATAGTGGATTAGATGTACTGTTTGACTCTGTCCTGTTTTACTGTCTTTTACAGTTACACTCATAATGCTGTTACGTATCTGTTTCCACAGATCAGAAGTTGTTTAGAGCAAGACATAAAAACTGTAACAAATGCTTCCGAACAGAATGACATACAACATTTAATTTGTTGTTCGTGCTCGATGTCATTAAACATTCATTGGCTAATTATTACGAATCATTCAGCTATCGACTGCAGGGAAAACAAATGAATTTCTGCTCATTGTGAGCCGTTGGTGTTATCATCTTGTAGTGTTTTATTACTGAGAGGAAAAATACGTGTGTTTGTATATGTGTGTGTGTGTGTGTCTGTGTGTGTGTCTGTGTGTGTCTGTGACATCCACAAAAGTATACCAAAACATTTATATAAATCTTCAGGCAGATACACATAACATCAGCAAAAGTAACAAGCCCCCCCCAAAAAAAAAACATTATGTAGAATTAAATTAAAACAAAATAACTTGAAAGTAAAATTCAATATACCAACAAAATATTACATAAACTTTTCTTAAAGAAATAGCTTATGATGTTTTGCTGTTGTTGACAATTATCACAATTAAAATATATTTCCTGTTCCAGTTTTTTTTTTCACGGAATTATCCTTCCAATGCTATCTGAATATAGGCTGTATCACCACTGTTAAGTTCAACCCAGAGTTCCAAATAACAAGATCAAATCTTTTCAAAATACACACTGCACTTTTTCCCACTTTTTTTTTTTATATTATTAGTGGTCCTATATCAATATCGTTTCTGCTGAAGCTACAGTGACTATAGCAGTACTGTTTTTTCGAATGATTTCACTATTAAAAACCTGCACCTCATATTTAATAATAAAATATCGTTATATGTCGTTAAATATATACTCATTCATTCATCAATACATTGCGCTTTCCTAGAAGGAAAAAAAAAGATAGTTGTCTGCCTGCAACATTCTATAATCCTGAGACACACACAAAAACACACGCACGCACGCACGTAAACACGTGGTTAACCACAATTGCTACAAAAGGCAAGACACAATGTCTTTACTGAGAAACAATTTCTGAAGTATATTGAATGATAACAAAAGGAAAGAAAAAACTGCTCATTAAATGTGTATTTTAACTAGTCTCGGTATAAGTTTCGTACCCTGACCGGTAATGATGATTTAATGATGTATCAACACGCATATTTTTTACTCAAAGTACACGCTCAAGCTAAGCTGGCAAATATCTGACATATTGATAAGCAATTATCAAACGGAGAGATCATGTGAAGATCTATACGACCTGAATAATGTGCGGGCAGTTGACGACGACAACGAATTGATAACTTGGTGTTCGACAGACAGTGATAACAGTACAGCTATAGTGGCTTTGATTGATGTCGTTAATAAATGACTAAGAAATGTCATAAACTATTTCAGATATCAGATACCCCCATAATAATGACTAATTATGAGGAGCTAATGCTAAAGTTAAAACATTCTGAAATCTCCAGCCTGGACAAGTGTCAGTGAAACGGTCCGAGTGATACTGACAAATTGTAATATGTTGGGTGTTATTAGCTGTCAGAAATGCGAGTTATTAGCAAACAAAGTGTTAGCCAGAATGTCCCCTAAATGAAACAAGAAAATCGCTAACGACCGCAGACTAACACCTCCGGGATTGACGGGCTCCCAGGTGAAGAGTTTTTCTTTCGTGTCGAGTATTTTCCTCCCTACTTGTGTTATAGATTTGATCTTTATTGCGGCCTAATTCTTACCCTAATCGCCGCAGCATTTCTAATACCATGTGCCAATCAAACACAGAGGGCATAGATCATCCAGTATTGTGCTGTTACCAGGCTATAGGCTCAGACAAAATTGTCTAGAATCGTAAAAATATTGATGTCCTGCGTTTGGCCGAGTTTGTTTAGAAAAATATGACCATACCAGTATTTTCAAATCTCCTTATGGATTGATTCAGTCAATAAAGATCACATGAACTGACATTTGTAGATTATTGTTATTGGACAATCATATAATGAACATCATAGAATGCTCTGGTTAACATACTTGTAACAATTAAACATTTTAATGTGTTTACTTTGTGAATATTTACTCTTTGCTATATGGAGGAGGTTCCAAATATTATGGTGAACATTGGTAATTTTAACTGCTATTGTCATTTCTAAACAATCCTGCACCTTGTTTCCGAGGGAATATTTGGGTTGTAGATTTTTCATTCCCTTTTAATAGTATTTATTCTGACGCATTGTATGAATTCAGTCAAAGCTAGTGAAGTAAGAAATTAAACACACTTTGCAGATGAAACAAAATTAATAACAAAAACAATTAAATGGGCTAAATATGAAGAAAAAAAAAAAAAATATATATATATATACGTTATTTTCCCAAATGTTATTACGAAGTACAAAACTAGAACTTAAGCTGAAGAAATTAAATCATACATATTGTATTATACTTGATCAGGACTGTTTTGATGTGGTATCTGAAAAACATTTAAGTATTTACTTCAGAAGAGTTAATAGTGGCGAGGCACGATCTTATTACTGCCAAACAAGCAGACCAATATCGAACTGAGGATCCAGCTTTTTAACGGCAGAACTACATCTGTCTTTTATTAATTTTAGTGAAGTCTAACTTGAGCAGAATCATTTAGTTCTGACCAATATTTTAAGAGAACTACGCAGTTCAAGTGAGTTCACCAAAGGTAGCTTAAATCCACTGACAAAATGATCTGTTAATTACGTCTCATATTCCCTCGTGTTTCTTCATGTTTGACAGCTATATTGAGTGTCCGTGAACAGTTGCTGGTTCTGTCAATTGCAGATTATTTCTTTTTTCTTTAGAGATATTTCAAAATCTCCATGTTATGTAAGTTCTGTCATAAATAAATAGGCCTTGAAAGATATGAGTGGGTTAACAAGAATACATAAATGTGATGGAAAAATGTTGTGTACATGAATCTAACATGAACACCACATATTACAGCTTTACTGCGGATTGAGAATTAAGTGTCTCACCTTTTACAGTAACTGAAAAGAGAAGTAATACAGCGAATACAGTCTAAATCAGATACGTCGAAAATTTACAGACTGTAAGATCAGGAAATAATTTAACTATTGTTTCTATACTGCGTTTTTCTTTTGAAGAACATACAGGGAACTATTTTATTTATTACCTTGTAAATAACATAAAGAAATATCTGAAATGAAAAACAGTTCACGATATTTTTTAAAAACTGATCTGTCACTTACTCGAGTTAGTTTAATTTTAAAACGTTGGCTGTTAATGGTATTTTAAGCATCGTCAGTTAAGAATTTTTTTTATATATATATATAGATATATCTTGTCATCAATATTGTCTGAGTAACAGTCTTAGTCAGGAGGCGTTCTCGTGTGAATGACCCACCTATAGACCAGCAGCTTGCCAATACTGGCAGATAGGTTCTGGTCCAAAGCAAAATACAGAGATGTCAACAATCATGACCAAGCATAGCCTGGAGTGACTTGACATTGATTACATTTGATACCGTTCCTGGGTAACTCAATTACCAAAGAATGAATGGGGACGTCGCATTGTAGCCAATGAAAACAAGATGTCAAAGAACGGCTGACATTTTATATGGACGACCGCGAAAGCCTCCCGGCATGCCCGGTTAAAACGGAAGTAGCTCCCGCCATCTGTAAAATGTGGTGCAGGTGACACTAAATGCGTCTGTAACATGCGTTGATACAGCTTGATTATTACTTGTAATCAACGATTTCCCACAGGTGATGTCTAGCTTTGAAGATGTTCCAAGTAAACTCGGCTGTTCATTTATTTAATAATAAAGATACGTGGAGTTCTCTCCAGACAAATTTGATTGTGCTCCACGTTTCTGAGTGCATGAATCCGCTGTGTCTGAGAAGAAAATTCTTAATTTTTATTGTTGAATGTGACATTTGTGCAGGTTGTAACGTCAAGTCAGTATTATGACCTGTGAAGAACTTCAGACCTCGAACCTCAAAGTTAAAGGTAGGCTACATATGTTATTATTCACTATAAACTACATTAAAAAAAAATTATATATATTGTTCTTAATGACAAAAGGTAACCTAATCAAATTTAATAGACGATATAGTGATTAGATTCATGTACACAACATTTCAAAGAAGACTCAGAAAAACATATTTTCGTTTTCTGCATGTCATTAGCTCTACTGATTGACGTAAATGTTTTTTGGTAGTTTTTGTGTTTAGTGTTTAAGCATGTGTATGTATATATGTAGGAATATTTTATTATATTGCTAATTAAACTGCATATTCTTCTGATCATTCGGGTTCAGATTGACAAAAGCCTTCAGTTATGATTTTTAAAAAATCATGTTACACAATACTATTTTTTTTTTTAATGACAAGCGGCAAACTAGCTTCTGTATCCATCTTCCCATAGTTAGGAACACACATACCAGTTATGGGGTATATGATGTAAGGGCTCATCACGAAGGAATATTGTTGCGACCTGTTGTGCCTCTGTCCTGAATCCTGACAATTCTAGGTACTGAACTCTGTCTCAGCATTTCGTGTTTTCATATTGCAAACTGTAAAGATTATTCTGCTTCACAATTTTTGTTTCCACCCTGGGTCCGTCTACCTCGACCATGTTTCCAGATTAGCCAGATGTGTCAATCATTCGTATCTTTAGTAAAAGTACACCTACAGTTACTTAAAAACTAATCATCAAGCCCGTTTAATTATTTATGAATAATCTGATCCGCATACCGTGGTCATACTTCAGTGTTTTTAAAATATTAATATATGTAACATTTCTGTAATTAACGTGTGTACTTGGTTACACATAAATATACAAACATACACGGACAAACACATACACACATACATGCATGCATACATACATACATACATACATACATACATACATACATACATACATACATACATACATACATACATACATACATACATACATACATACATACATATATATATATATATACACATACATACATACATATATACATACAATATTAAAATAAAGTTGTTTTACAAATTCTTATCATTTGGAATCATTTTCTTTCGTTAATAAATTAATATATTAGTCCGATGAGCAAATAACATATTGAACTAACAACAAGCATCTAGATATTTAAACAAAAATCACCTTCTCACAGTAATCACACAAAATATAAAAGAAATTCATTTGAGAAACAGAAAAAAATACTAATTTTAAATATATTTTTAATACACGACCGTGCTTTTCGTGATAGACTCTCGAGATAATGGGCGTTTTTATTGATGTGGTATACATAATTAATATTATATAGCGATATCTTTTGCTAGATTAGTTCATGGCCGAGTTCTATCTGTAGCTGTGTTTAGCAGATAAGATTTTGCTCATGAGAATCTTATTCCACGCTGGCCGGGACTTTTTAATTAATCATGTACAGTTTGTCGGAAACAGATGAAACTGCGGTTACTGGAATTGAAAACAGGAAGATATTACGACTGGGATTACCTGAGCTTTTCACTCGCTTGTTAACTGCAGACACGTTTCTACTATAGTTTTCTTGACATTGAAGAAAAATATGAATTTTAATGTATCGTTGTATAAACATATTTAATATATCAATTTTATTACTGAATGTTGTGTGATTAAATTCACTTTACGGTGATGTTAGTATGAAAACCTCTCATCTTAATTGCGCAGACAATTTTACTGTTCCTCTGCATTAGAGATCAGCGCGCGTAACCAACGACATCATTCGGCACAAGTGGTTGTGAGCGCGCGTTAGCGTAGAATATATAGATATATGTATGATGAATGTCCCTGTGGCACAGCTGTGCAAACGCCTGAACCCATTCTCTCCATCATAACACCCTGATCGTAGCCGTTAGACCTAACAGAACATGTCTGAGGATCAACGACGTCCCTTCGACGGACAGCGGATTTTTTTGTGAGAACTGGAATTCTCAGAACGGCTTTCAGAAAGCAGAAGAAGGGGGAAAATCCTTGTCGTTGCACATCCAGCCACTAGTTAATACAGCCAACACTTGTCATATCAGAAACTGTTTGATTTAATGCACCTGGTATACACTGAATTATCTAATAATACGTTCATGTCGTCATTCGAAAATAGTTGTTATGAGTTCTAAACCTTAAGAAGAGTTTAATATGGGATATGGACATAAGATCCCCAGTAGAAAAGCAAGATAGAATAAAAGCCACCCCCCAGTGTAAAACAAAGGTAGGACAAAAGTCCCATCATACAAACAGAACAAATTAGAACACAAAGGCTCCTCAGCTTAGAAAATTATTTTACAACTGTTTAATATTTTCCCTGATATCAAATTATCAAAACCAAGTAAATCAGCTTTAATATCTGACTAACTAAAAGTAATCCACATAATTAGGAAAAGAGTGATACAGCATACTTTAGAGTTTTCGTCAATTTTTATTATTATTTTTCAGAAATTATATTCACTTTTAAACCGGCGTAATTCCCAAAATGTACTCGGGTTCATGTGACTGTGTGTGTTTTGTTATACATTCTCTCTTAAAACTGTATCCTGCATCTTAATTGTGATTATTGTCTCAATTATTTGATAGCAATTGCTTATGTCGATCAAACAAACACTTTAAATTAATATTCATGCCATTATTATGCTGATTTTGATAAAGCTATGTAATAAGTATGCTTCAGTAATGGTTGTTTACAAACTTCCTTCATTTCTACGAGGGAGGTGTTTTGTCCTTCTATACATTCCATTTGAGGGGCATTTTTCCTACCTTGATTAGTCACTGGTGGGCTTCTGTCCGCCTATGCATTTTTGTCACTGGGATCATATTTTTTGCATTCGGTTAATAAAACTGAGTTAAATTATATGAAATAAAATTATTATTTAGGGAAAATGAAAATATCAGTACGCATAAGAAATGCAATTACTGTCTAAAAATTAAATATATGAAATGTGAGTAGCAAATAAAATTATTTATTTTGAGACGTGTTGATACTGTTCAAACTGAAAAAAAGAATCTCCATGCACTGATACTTTCACCATTAGTCAAATACTGCTCGTTTGTTTTAGACCTAACAGTTTATCATCGAGTATTGTGTGATTAAATTCACTTTACGGTGATGTTAGTATGAAAACCTCTCATCTTAATTGCGCAGACATTTTTGCTGTTGTCTGCATTGGAGATCAGCGCGCGTGACCAACGACATTATTCGGCACAAGTCGCTGTGAGCGCGCGCGTTAGTGTGACTGACAGGTGCAAATTATATCGAACAAAACGGAAGATAAAATGTTGTCCAGTGAAGCTGTCCCTGAAGCATTCATAAAGGACTTTTTCTGTAAAAATGTCCACCAAGAGAATAATGGTTCCATGAGGCGAAGGTCTCGGCGGATGCTTGATGTCGTTGTTGATTGGCTAAAACAGATCATGTATGTGACGTCGTGAAGAGTCCTGATCGGTCAAAAGAAGTTAATTTATCATCATCTCATTGCGACATATATCATACAGAAACAGTTCGGCTTGGAGACAGCCGTATAGTTTTAACTGAAAAAAATACGTCGATTTGTAGAGTTATAACTTTTTCAAAACAGAACCAGAGCACTGAACAAGACATTATTCTTTTCTTAGAAGTGGCTTTAAATTATGTCTGACTTCGTGGTACATTCACCATGTGGTAATTGTGAAAATGATTGTGTGTGCCTGTACACGTGTGTCTGTGTGCGTGTCCGCGCTCGCTTCAGTCCACCTAGCCAAGTATTAATTAATCTTTATTGATATTAAATTGCCATTGCAGTCATGCGCATAAAGCGTTTCTCTCCTACATCAGCGTCCAGGAAATCCTAAAATTCTTAATGCATGTCGGAAACAGAGTGAAAATTACGTTTTCGAACCTCAGGCTAAGCTAGTGACATAATGATTCGATCTGTTAGCTATCTCACTATGCAATGTTTGGGTGTTGAGTTTTGTATCAAATTGTTTAGACCAAGAAACAAGAAAACAATAAATAAGACTATTAATATATAGAAATATTAAATACATTACGTTCGACAGAGAAATTATTAAAATTATTTTGATAGTTTTGCTTTAGTCTGGAAATATATATAATAAATATACAAAGTCAATGTTATTTGTTTTTCTCGTCGATTTAATTAATCATCATTTTTCTCTTTTATCTATACAATAATTGATTAACTTTCTTTAATGTTTTTCTTCTATTTTCCTTTCTCATATTTTATTTTTCGTCTCCTTTTTTCTTTTATCCATCCGTCCTTTTTTCTTTCTTTTTTTACCCCATTCATTCATTTTATCTCTTGTTATTTTTTCTTCATTCCTACCGGCTTTTAGATGAGATATAATTCACTTTATTTGTCTGGCTACGTTCTGGTGATGTCTGCAGATTAATTACTCAAAGTGAGGAAGAAAAAAGAGAAGAATAAAATAATTTAACAGTATTTTTTTTAAAATGTCAGTATTTTCTGAAATATAATCAATAGAATTAATATCCAACCTTGCAAAACATAAATACGAGGTTTATGTTTCTGACAGCCCTGACTGTAAAGTTGATATACACATTTTTTTCAAATTATTATTATAAATGCCAAGATCTGTTCTATTTCATTTAAAAACAAATATCTTGTTGGTGTTACCATTATTCAGAAAGATACAGTTAAACGCTACAGTGCGGCTTAGCTGTTGTGTTTTCTTAAATGAGTTAATTATATTATTATTATTATTTTAATTACTATTATTATTATTATTATTATTATTATTATTTTCTTAACACTAAAATATCTTTACCATATTTTGATTCTAGTCTTTCTAAACGATTCGTTATGCTTCGTAAATATTAATATAAAATTGTAATTATAAACTCTGAAAGAAAGAGAATTTGTGGTGTACAAAAATAGAATTTTGTATTTAGATGTTTGAAATTAAACAGGAAAAACAAATTTGGTGGAAAAAAGATTGTTATACAGAAAATACTCTTTGTTATTCTATTTTAATTTAGTGGAATTAAATCAAATTTACAAATTAAATTAAATTTATCTTTTCTTTTTTTCCCTCCTTTTTATTGTACATAATTTTGAAATATATTTTATTATTTTAAATGTGTTTTCCAATGTGGCTTTTAGAGTGAAGGTTGATTATTTAATTATTTATTTATTGTAAATGTATTTTGTTTCTTTTTTTTTACAGTCTTTGGGAGTGGGTGTTTGTATTAAATTATTATAATAACAGGAAACAAAATCATAATTGTAGAAAGAGCACAAAAGCTTAACACTTTATTCGGTGTTATTTAAAATTATTCTCCGAAATTTTTCATTTCAGTATTTAATGATGTGTTTCAACACTATTTAATAATTAAAAATCAACACTATAATCATTATTAGAATGATTGCTTTCAATATCGATGAAACGTTTTTCTTTCATATAGCCAGTTAGATATTTAAATGGGTAGTTCTTGGTGTTAGTCATTTAGAATTACGGAAACAAAAAAACAAAAAAAGTGATAGAACTATATTGCATTATATTGCATAATGTATGAATGAATGAATGAATGTTTAACGACCCCAGCACGAAAAATATATCGGCCACACACACACATTTCCAATCAACAGGATAGTTTCTGATACTGGAGAAAATATGAAATTTTATTCCATTCTTGTTACAAACAAATTATTGTGACCTGAGTTTCTTTACAAAAACCGTTTGGGTGGGAGGAATGAAGATCAAGTAAGTTAAATTGTAAGTGAATAGAAGAAGAAAAAGATATCAATAAAGAAAGAAAGAACTTAAAGCCAGTACAATACGACATTTGTGAAATAAAGGCGTGTTACAAGATACTTTGTATTAAATCACAGATCGCGCAGTATTCAATACCCAGCGTGTCGCTGTACTGAAGAGATGCATTACCTAATCAAGCGCATCTTCTACGACAAGTTGCGGATGTTCTAACAGGGGATTTTTGTCGGATGAAGTAAAGTCGTGTGAAGTGAGATAGCGAGACGTGGTCAATACATACACGTTAACTCCGTGTAGACAGGCGCCTTGGGACTCGTTCTAGTGCGCACTGATAGATTCCCGTCACCTGGGTGTTGTTCGTTTTCAACGTCGTTTTCTGGGGGGTTCAGGCTTGAGAAGCTGAGTATATCAAGGAATCTCGCTATAGTCGGTAGCACAGTGAGTGAATCTTGAAACAAAATGCCCGGGACTGGTCGAAACTCGGAACAGTTACAGAAGACAGCGAGATAATTATATTATCATTGTGTTTTGTAATGTCTAAAATTTTGACTTGCAAACAATGTAGATTGTAGATTTAGTTGTTTGTTCTTGGATATCAGTACATTTCAATTAATTTTGAATTAACGTCATATAACTTTATAATAGTATTAAACAACTGTTATTATCGAAAGACTTAATATTTTCTCTATCATATTCATTAACAGTAGAAAAATATATAAAATTCATCGTTCTCCATTTTCTTGGATAATGCTCAGTACTGAAATCAAATTGTTTATCCTCAACTAAATACTGAAGGAAATGAATAATAATAAAAAATATATTATCGAATTATTTGGTTGGGACCATTTCCCAATCTGAATCGATAAAACTGATGTAAAAGTGCTAGCTAATTCATAAAGTTGCACTAAGGAATAATAATGGAGAATTACAGTCTTTATCATTATAAAAAATAAGAACAAGCGATTTTGTTCAGTTTCATTCTAATACAAATTCTTCCACAGTTAACAAATATATACTCCTTTTTTTTTAAAAAAAAAATAAAAAAATTGTAAAGAAAGAAAGAAACGACATTGATTTTCAAAACTGAATGTGTTAAAAATCTGATATGTCTGTGGTGATCTAGTATATCCCACAGATGGACAGGTAGTAATGTTTGCAGACGTCCAAAACGTACAGTGTGTTATAATGTTGAAAGCGATCACGTTCTCACAGGAGCCGCCTACACGATGATAGATTCCTGCCACTACCAAAAGCATCGACCATAACGTTCCCCTCGACGTTTGCAGAGACATTTGTGTTCATAGACACGAGACAAGGAAAAACGAGATTCTCCATATCCGCCGCCATACTGCTGATGCTCCTGTAAGTGACTTGAAGAAAACTTTACGTCGCACTGGACTTCTCTGTACGCTTCTTGCCTCCCTCAGCCGGTTACGAACTGTCATAGGTTTTGAGTATATATTTTCAAATATATTTTTTGCTGTTGGATTACGAAGATGACACACCTGGATGTACCGACTCCTGGACAACCTGAACTTGGACTAACATTAATATCTGAGTGTTGCACAGCCCATAAGTTTGTTGAGGTTACAAATCTCGCATATAATTGTGGTATAATTGTGGTGATCTGACGTCAGTCTTGGTATTATTGCACTTCCTACAGTGTTGTACGAGGTATTTCTGAATCACTGTTTAATCCTCACCAAGTTATAGAACTTCATCATGTATGAATTTCTCTGGGCTTTTTTGCGTTTCAGTACAAACGTCAGTTATGGTTACATTTACACGAATTGGATACCTCGATTTACGAGTGCTCCTACTTACGAGTTTTCCGAGTTAACGAGCAGTCGCCCGGTCAATGTTTTGTTTTGAGTTGCGAGCTAAAATCCAAGTTACGAGCGAGCTTCAGATAGTTGGCGCAACGAACAACACAACGTCCGCCCAACTTCCAGCGTCTCATTCGTTTGCTTCACGTGGCTACCTCGCCGTGGAAGCATCTCTGGTGTGTTGTGCTCGCGTTTTGTGCAATATTTTGCCAAATTTCCATGGATTGTAAGAAATTGAGTTCAAAGTACAGTGCTGAGAAGAAGAAGCGGATGATAATCCATTGAATTAAAGCATAAATCATAGAAAAATATGAGCGTGGTTGTTCGCGTAGTCAAAATGGCGTTAAAATAATTTCTAAGGCCACCGTCCATAAAACGATGGAGAAACCCTAACCCTGTACACTTTACAAAACCAATTTATTTATTTACATTCTCTTTTATTTTGTTTTTATACAATATTTGATGGAATTTATATATGCTGTAGGTATCTGTGTGTGTGTGTGTTTTTGAAATGTATATATGAAGAGAGAGTGAGAGAGATAAAGCCTGTGAATGAAAAGCAGAAAAACAATAATGAAAAGAAAATA
Source organism: Chrysomallon squamiferum (assembly GCA_012295275.1). Classification (NCBI taxonomy): domain Eukaryota; kingdom Metazoa; phylum Mollusca; class Gastropoda; order Neomphalida; family Peltospiridae; genus Chrysomallon; species Chrysomallon squamiferum. Next base: position 12,555,760 of record CM022671.1, read on the forward strand.
AATATATATACAAACTATTCTTATTGTTCACTAGGTTTTTATCCAGTCATTTTACCTTTTCTCATTTTACCTTGAGTCTATAGGAAGCGTTTAATCTTAGCTTTCACGATATAATGCTAAATTTAACGCTTTGTGACTTTCGGATCTTGTAATAAATGCTGGGTAAAAATAAATATCGGGAAATGTATAATAATAAAAGCTCTAACACAATTTAGATTATTATTTATAAAAGTATTTATAATGCATGAGTTAATATTGTCTCAGTTTTGATTCTGTCAGTAGCTTGAATTGTATTTTTTTATATTGAATTATTTAAATATGGGATGTACAGTTAATGGTAATTCCTTATTAGATGGGGTAAAGATTTAACGTTATATCTAAACTATCAACAGTTTTATTATCTGTTTTGATTGTAATGTTACTGGTTTGGAATAAATTATGAAAAGTATTTTCAAAATAGTTATCATCCAGGGACGTTAGACGTGTTGTTATGATTTAAATCGTTAATTTATCTTATTTTTGTATTTTTCATGAATGCTTAATGGTCTGTATACATATTTCTATAAACTATTAATATTTATATCTTTACACAATCTGTATATAACATTTTCAGTGATCTATTATTGACACCTGCTAGAGCACATTTTCTTTGGTGTTTTGGATATGTTCCATGACCAGTTAGTTGTTATAATTTTCTTAGTATTTATATCATGAAGAGATTACAAATCCAAATACACAAATAACATATAAAACAACACTGTGATAATTTGTTTTGTGTGTTTTGTAAATGGACAAAGATTAGTAGGCGTGTTATAGTAAACTATTTCTGTCTTTACAGCTGCAAGTTTGGAACAGTTAGGTGTTAACAATTTAGAATGAAATAAAAAGTTGCTAAAAATAACGATAACAAACAAGCAGTTGCAACAGAGTTCTAATTCATTTATACCGAGTAATTTTAGGTGTGCCCGTTATAGCTGTGACGTCAGTACTGTGATAATGTTATTTTATACTGGTATTAAATTAAGAATCTATGTAAAATTGTTTATAATTCTTTTAATAAAAATTAGAAGATGTAAAAATTTTATAATAATAATAATAATAACAGTATTAAATTACTAAATGTTCATAATATTAAAACTGACTGTGCTATTCTGCAAAAGTTAGTGTTAGGAAACATTTAATGATATAATAATAATAATAATAATAAATGCACTATGGTGTATGCAGTGGTAACTTCTTTAAACTTTAATTCTTTGAACTTTAATATGAACTAAAATTACTTAAAATTGTACAGCATAACAAATCAGGTTAACTTCAGTCAGAAATTCAAAATATTTTCTTTGTATAGTTTTTTCTGTTACCAGCCATGAACTAAAATGTCTCAAATCTAAAATTCAAACAAGTTTTGTTCACATATATCAAACTAGTAAAGTTTAAATTCAGTACTAACTGTTTCTTTATCTTACTAATATTTTGGTAATATCTTAACAGATAAAAATAATTTTAAAATAATTTAGTATTATTAAGAAGTAAAATTTCTTTGAACTGAAATTCATAACATTATTCTTACAAGCACTTTTTAAATTCAGCAGCAACCGTTAAATAAAATGTGAACTGTAAAATGTTTCACTGTACAGATATCTCAGCAACAGTGCATTTATAAACGAACCTCAGCCTGGCCCAGAAATTAGAAACGTTAGCTCATGAACGACACAATGAGAAAACAGTTTTGTATGAGCTAATGGAATTCTAAACACATAAATTCGCTTCCTGAGTGTTTGCTGCCACTATCTTGAGGGGCGGTATTATTCTTAAATAGGCATCTATTGTTGTCACTTGAGCGAGCAGTTTTCACAAATTGTTTGACATGCACAGCTGATTAGGTCTGGATCACACAATCAAGCCCCATTTCCAATCTTCCATCAACTCGTTACAGACCATCTCCACTACTTTATTAACAAAGGCTTTCATGGACGTCCTTAGCGAACGCTCACACTCGATTCATCAGAGAAACCGTGTTTCAAACTGTTGCCGAGAATCATAACCAGCAGACTTAAGTAGTTTGTTTTAACTTTCTGGAAAACAGACTTTGATTATTAATTTTCATTAGCTCAGTCCATTCCCTTGTTCATTTTGTGTTTGATGGGGTGAAAGTATTTGGATGAAGCATATTATGTAAATATCTGTTAATCTATAAATGCGTCTATATACAGTCAACATACACACACATGTAAAATGAGAGCGAACACACATGATAAACGTTAACACCCCCCACCTCACACACACATACGCAGACTCACACACACATATCTGTATTTGTGTCGGTTAATATTCTATATTATTAAAGAAAAAATACAACAAAATCAGCATTACATAATAGCAGAATAGTAATAATTTAAAGAAGAACAACAAGAATTTTAAATTTTTTTTTTATAAAAATTACGAAGTAGTTTTATTTAGTTTTTGTTAAATAACTCATGCATGTTACACTAACATGTGACGCTCAGAAATGGAAAATAAAATGGCATTCTGCCAGCTGTTTTTTTTATATTATTCTATTGCTTTTAAAAGACAATTCAAGTGTTAATGAGCTGGTGTAGCACAACTATTTAAAGTGACTGTTTCTAATATTCATGAACTTTAACAAGAGATGCATCAAAATAGGAGACATGTGACCATGACATATTTAAATATTTTGAGAATATGCATTTAGACAGTACAACAAAAACAACAATAATGATGATGATAGTTATGGTGATCGTGATGTGATAGTGATAATGTTGATGCTGCTGATGATGATGATTTAAGAAAAGGGTGATCATCATCATTAAAACAGAAAATAAATAAATTAAACAGAACGGCAGTCATGATAATAAAAATGATGATGGTGATGAAAACAATAACAGAATTAAACGATTAAGTCGTCATAATCATTAAACTCCTTTATCGCTCTGTCTGCAAGTTGCCTCTAATGAAACTATATTTTTTTATTATTTGCCATAAACTGGATCAGAGGACTGTACTGAAACTCTGACGGTATCAGTTAAACTGTTATACTGGAAATAAATTGAATCTTCTTTTTAGCCATGGTTCATCCTCAGTTTTTGGCGTTTATCGATTGTGTTGATTGCAGCGTTTAGCGACCAACTCTGGCTCTCCGCAGCTGATGTGTTTAAAGACTTCACTTAATTGCTTATACAGAATAATTTGTTGCTTTTTAAGAATTCTACAGCTGGACCGACTATAGTAGATCTTTTTACTTTTATTTTTTTATTACAACTAGTACTACTATTACTACTACTACTACTACTACTACTACTATTACTATTATTATTATTATTATTATTATTATTATTTTTATTTTTATTTTATTATTATTTCATTCCTTCAAAAAGAAAATAAATTAATAAAGAAAGACAGCAAAGAACACTAAGTAAAAACATGGATAAAAAGAAAAAAAGAAAATTATATTTAATAATTTTCTTATTCTTCTGTAACGTTCAGATTACGTTGTTCGAAATATTGTTTTGACGCGGTCATATAAAGATACTGGTAGAAAATAAATATTTATCTTCAGTAATTTTCTGTTTATTCATTCGGCAGTTTCCCATTCCAGTGTACAAAGTGGTTGTTGAATCAGTAAATTTGTGTATTACGCAGTAAGTAAATTTAATTACTCATAAAAATCGTAGTTTGAATAGTGTAAATGTACTTCTTTGAAAATTTATTGACAACAGGAAATACATCTTTTATAATTCATCAAATATAGACGTATCAACCAATTCACAATGATTTAATTTTGCTATATTTAAAAGTAATAATCTATATGTTTTTAAAAAGACTACTAATAAAAGATTTTAAACGCTTTCGTCTGATATAACACTTTATCCGTAGCCATTAAACGTGATACGGATGAATAACATTATTATTAAACTTTATCTTGTGCCATTAAAATCTATGAAGGGAATAATTACGATTAAAAATGTTTAACTGTTATTGCAATTTAAAAACCTTTTTGTATTTGCAAAGTTTTGGTAGCTAGTTCCACAGGGTAATGAAATATAATAATTAATGGATAATTTCTATGATAATTAAGTTGATTTGTCTTTTGTTATTGTCACTGTAACATCATTATCCTCCTCCTCCTCCTCATCATCATTATTATTATTATTATTGTCATTGTTATTATTATTGTCATTGTCATTGTTAATATTATTATTATTGTTATTATTATTATTATTATTATTATATCAACACTTACTGATATAAGTAGATTATAATAGCTGTGTTATGGGATGCCCAGTATTGTATGATATCATGCATAAATGTCTATAGGACGTAGAACAGTTTTTGATATATATTATTAATAATGTTAGTTCACTGGAATATTGCTGAGTAGAGATTCTTATGTTTGAAAATTACCATAAGTTGAACATAAACATCAGTGTCAAACTGGCTGCATACACACTGATGCATTAGAACGTTAGTGAATAGAAAGTGTTTTACGTTTTTAAACTGATAGTGGGTTATCAAAACTATAGATGGACTTCCTTTGAAGACAGACGTCTTTTTTTTTCTTCTTCTTTTTTTTTTTTTTTTTTGACCCATATACTGGAACTCATTTCGCCTTGAAAGTTATAACCTTTACAATAATTATACATCTTTTCCCAAATTTCGATGATAATTTTTAAACTTCAGACACATGTCTCAAACAGAAGCAGGGAGAAATATATGTATAAAAATGTTGTGTTTTTAACTTAATATTCTTAAAACAGTCGGCTTGCATCAGACAGGCTCTCTCATTTTCACTCATTCTTTTCTTCTCCCCTTCTCGTTTTCTCTTTTTATCTCTCCTTCCCCCGTCAGTCTCTAAATCTCTCTGACTGTACATCTGTATGTCTGTCTGCCTGTCTGCCTACGTACCTATCTCTGTGTATATGTTCTCATCACTTGTTCCTGTTTCATTATCTTTCTTTTTCAATTCTTTTTCTTTCTTTTTGATTTTCTGCAATCGATATGTTGAAATGCAAAATTGAAAGGCATTTCTCTCTGTCCTTGCTATTGGAAATAAAGTAGTGATTAGAATTAATTAAAAATCAGTACAGAATGTCTTAAACGAAAACGGAAGCACGAGAACATGGACGGATTGTTTAGTGGAGCGTGACTCGTTCATCAGTCGGCGTTAGATTACAGAGATAGAGCCAAATGGATCTCTTGGTTAATGGAGCTCATACACGATAATACACATCTAACGGATGGCTTTTCTCTTCATAACATCTGATATCCCCGAGAACATCCAATCACTGGCTTTCAGATTGTGTTTGGTTAACTGTGATGTTTGTTTTTTCATTCTGAATTTATTTTGTTTTCATTCACTATGATGATGTTTCTGTTCAAATTATAAATGTCTCAATGTATGAGGGGGAGAGGGAGGGGGAGAGGGAGAGGGAGAGGGAGAGGGACAGAGGTGTGTGTGTGTGTGTGTGTGTGTGTGTGTGTGTGTGTGTGTGTGTGTGAATATGAATTTTGTATAGTTGCAGTCTGTCTGAAACATATTCTGTAGGAACAGTTTTTAATCTTTGTACAAATTCACGTAATACATACGTTGGGGAATCAAGTCTACGTAAACCAGTCATATATTTAGGTCGGTTTAAGCACACCGGCTGTGGGAAATAATATCGAGGCGTCTAGAGGTTATTCCCTGTACGAATGCCCTAAGCTATTACGAGGTACTCATAATTACATTTGGTGCCTTTCCCTATACGTTATTTATCCTAGAACGCTATATTTATGCTGTTCTGATAAAATATGCATTGCCGGCGCGCTAAATGATCTGAACCTACATCTTGATTCCTAGAAATCAATTGTCTTTTCTTCTTCTTAGTAAAGACAAAATCAAATTAAACAACGACCTTTTTAGCATTTGTTTTCAGTCCAGACACCCTCATGGGGCTAAAGGTTTAATTCGCAGCTGATTGCAGGCCTAGGAATGTTTACAAACTTGATTAGGAGCGAAAAAAAATAAGAGATTTTCTTTTCTTCTTGGCAACGTCCATCAAGGGGGAGCTATTCCATCGAGAACTGTTAGGTTAAGAATGTCGTACAGCTTGACGATGTTGCATACTTTGACATTCTAAGAGGATAGTCGGCTAAAATAATATGCAGTCTAAAGACAAGTACACTTAGTAAATTCCGACGACAATAGAAAAGAAAATAACGCTTTGGTAACATAAGCAGTTTACAAAAGAAGACATGAAGAATTAGTAGAGAAACCGTTACAAGAATAATGATGAAAATTAATGAGTCAGTGAAGACATTTTTGAGAAGAAAAATAAAATTGTATGTTTGTGTACTGACAGATGAAAATGGAAATTTATCTGTTGACTTTACCCTGGCAAAGAATGACTATACATTATCCCACTTTTGACTATACATTATCCCACTTTTCACAGTCCACTTCATTATTCCACGTGCTAATCTAATAGAATGAGAAACATATATCAGTAAATGATTGTAATTAAATAATAAGTGGTTATAAGTAAATAAACAAATATACAAGCAACAAACATAGTCACAAACAAGCACAAACAGAAACAAACACAAACAAACATACACTGATAACTTCAAAATTTACTAATAATAGTAACTAATCTGGAACTCCGCAGTAACTGTATAAGATTATGTGTGAGAGAGAGAGAGAGAGAGAGAGAGAGAGAGAGAGAGAGAGAGAGAGAGAGAGAGAGAGAGATATGAAAACATAGATATGAAAACATAGATATGAAAACATAGATATGAAAACATAGATATGAAAACATAGATATGAAAACATTCTTTGTTGCTATCAGAGAACGACAGAAACCAGCCATGTCCTTTAATCCATGGGGATAATAGAAAATCTGCGATAGTATTTACTCAACGGCAAGGTGTGTTTGCATTAGGTAGTGCTCTACTGGCGTACACGTGTTGTCAATTTCCGTGAAGTCAAACACAAATTACAATCAGATGTCTATTAACTCGTATCGATCTGACATCACAGTTCATTAAAATATGATTGAGACATTAATACTTCATTGAAAGCTTTCAGTGAGGGGTTTTCATCAGTAACTCGTCAACAAAACCTTAATATATTTATCTCTGGATGCGACGACTTTGACGAAGGCGCATTTCACTATTAAACTGGAACAACAACAGCAGCAGCAGCGGCAACAGCAACAGCATCAATTCTACAATCACAGACAGCTAGCAATAATTTACACTTATAGATAATCATTTTCAGAATTATTGCAACTACTGTTAGTTTTGCTATTACTACAACAATAACTACTACTATTACTAATACTGGTGCAACCACCAATATTACCACTACTAATAGTTCTACTATTAATGTTACTGTTACTGTTGCCATTACTACTAACTTTATTATTAGTAGCAAAATTGTAGTTAGTACGTCTGTTACCACTGCTGTTGGTACTGCTACTATTGATAAGAACAATAATATAAACATTTTTATCTTACTAATTTTGTTATTCGTGTTCTATTTAAAAATAACTTCGTGTTGTGAAATCGATATTTATATAATTCAGTAATATTACGGTAGTTAAACAGAAAATAAGAAATGTAATTTTCACTGTATTAATTTTCATTAAAAAACCACATCACTTGTTTCAATACAACAATAAACCCCAGCAGCTGCGGAATCAGTTATCTTTATATTACAATACTTCTTTCTACTCTTTACTGGATTATTATTTTTATTTATCACAACAGTTAAATTTCTGTATTTCTGTATCGGCTTGGTGTAAAATGTGAATTACAACATCAAATTATTTTCATGAAATGAATAACGAATTTGATATCGCAGTACAAAGATACTCTATCGACTGGCACTTATTCAATTGTCGAGTAACAAATCAAATGTTATTATAAAACGGAAGCATGGCCATATCATGTAAAGACTGAGTATATAGCATTTGTAAAGACTATGGTAAGATGGATCAATGAAATCTGCGTTTGCTTGCATTATGGTAAAATACTAGCAGTTGCTGAAATTTAGACAGACTCGTCTTCCTTCTGAGTTACATACTTAACATGTAAATAACTTTTACATTTAATATCTAAAAACAGCCAGCTTAAATTGTGCAGATATCATGTATTTTCAATAATATTCTGCTATTAAAATCAGTTACGCAATTTTTATTTATAAACAACGCCAAATTGTGAATGTTGATACCGATTTTCATTCGGCCAAGCTGAGGATATTTTAATACACTTAACATATTTAATAAATAACAAATAAGTGGAATTCTGGTTTACATTTTTAAATTTTTTTATTTGATAGATGCAACCGATCATTTCTCTGTGCCACAGAGCTATAAGAAAGAAAACAATGTTTACCTGTTCTGATCTAACGTAAGCTGCAATGATATCCAGCTAATCAGGTACGTATTTCAATAAAATAATACAACACATGCACATAAATGTAAACACATTCATACCTACATATCCGCATACGAACGTACATAAATACATAAGAATATTGTCTCAGTACCTCTTTTATCAGTATCAGAACATTAAATAATCTCTCGCTCTCTGAGTGAGTGTGTGTTTGTGTGTGTGTGTGTGTGTGTGTGTGTGTGTGTGTGTGTGTGTGTATATATATATATATATATATAATTAAATTTACCTTTGTTTCAGATACAATCAACGACCTTTGACCTGGTGCTCTTAAAACTGGAGATGATTTTATATATTATTATCGCATCTCTTTTCTCTCTGTGCCTTGTTTCATTTGTAAGCGCCACCTGTCGCTTCCCTTCATTCATGCAGCATGAAGAGCCATGGGTTGCGGATTACGGCGAAGGCCGCTTTGTTGCCTACGTTAAGGGAACGTACATGCAGATCAATCAGCTGAAAGGCGGCAGTGACAGCACTTACGCAAGGTGAGTTATGTCCCTTTTTATCCCGCGTGGAATACAACATTATGTGTTTTATAAGCAATATAATAAATTATTATAAAACAGAACAAATGTGTAGTACATACTACAATAGCAATGGAAGATAGTCATGTCAATACTCTTTGTAGCATTAAAGTATAATAATAATATTTGTTGCTGCAAAAAGTATTTTATTTCTATTTTACAGACGCTGTGAACAGAAGGCTCCAGATGAGAAATATCTTGTCACACACGAAGAGCAGCACAAACCAACTCGATACGTCTGTATGCAGTTCATCCACCGCAGTGACAACATTGTTCAGATCAAAGTGTCTCGTTACTCCAATCGCAGATCCCTTGATCTCTGCGATGAACGTGGCATGGCTCTGGACCATTGGCCCATTGTCCAGATGATACAGACTCCTGACCAGAACATTCCCTGTCCATTTGTTGGCGGCTACAACGTGCACATGTACTTCCCTAACAACACCATGGTCTGTGGTGACATGATGTTGTTACTGCGGATAGAAAGCGAATGTGAAAAAGGAGAAGGAATTCTGTTCGATTTTAGAAATGAGGAATGTATTCCTCCAGGACTGCCAAGGACCACTCGCCAGAGGGCGTTTTGTATCGCACATTGGAAGGAAGGATCTCAAAGGTTTGTAGTTCTGCAGCATGAGTCGGTTCACAAACAAATCTGGTGTATGAGGATCACTGATGCCCTGGGAGACATGCAAGGTGCATATTTGATGTTAAATTTAGTATGTGATCCCAATGATCCTATAGAAGAAACGCGTAATTATTACTACTTCCAGATGTTCAAAAGCATCCATTCCAGCACTTGCGCTGACGAAATAGAAGAATGTTCTGATTTGACACAGTTCTGCACAACAATGTCAATGTATCGACGTCACTGTGCGAAAACGTGCGGTGACTGCGAGTATGAGAGTGAACTTGGATTATGTACTTTCCAGGAACATGTGAG
>CM022671.1:12570677-12613177 GCA_012295275.1 Chrysomallon squamiferum
TCTATTAATCATGGGCGAATCTAATTCAATGGAACGTTAAAAAAGGAAATTCGTAATATTATATTACACAGAATGACTGATGTATTTTTAAAATATCAGTTAAAATACAGCATAATAATTAACAAAATAATTATCTGTTAAATTTATACATTTTTCTTAATTAAAAACACTATACACAAAAAATAAAAATAGGATGGTTTTGGGGGCAGAAACGGATTAATGGTGTTTCAATTAATTTCAATTTGGAAAATTGATTTGATATACGAGCTCGGTCACGGAACGAATTAAACTCGTAAGTCAAAGTACCACTGCATAATGATCCAGTGACTTCTCAGCTTGTCTGTTTATACCGATGACGAGAATGTTGTGCAGCTATTGCACCAGGAAATTCTGAGTCTTTGTATCAAAGAACATTGCTCTAAATGAACTGTTTGAATATCTGGCTTATTGCCCTAAGAGACGCTACCACATGTAGTCATGATTCGGTTCAATCACTGACCACTGACTTTGTCCTGCCGAGTTATTTTATTTATTTCTTTTATTGTTTTTTAAAGTCAACGTCTCTTAAAGAAGTCAGTAAACTGTGTGTAATTAAAATTACGTTACAATCAAATCAGATTTCCAAACTGACAAATGGTATATTCTGAGAACTTAAGGTCAGTGAAATTTACAAAAGCAAAACAAATAAAAATAACTAAATATATCAAATGGTTATTGTTCAAGATTGATCCACCAAAATTTAAACACAACTGATAAAAAAAAAAAAAAAAAAAAAAAAAAAAAAAAAGTCAAGGATAATACCATTAATTAAATAAAAAACCAGAATATTCAGGACTGTAGGAAATGGTAGGTCTATCATTACAGATAATACAACTTTATATATGAATTTAAAAAAATAACAACCGCAAAACAATAAATGAATAACACCCCCCCCCCAAACAAAAATACTACTACTACTACTACTAGTAATAATATTAAACATAATAATAGTAACAAATACAAAAAAAACCTCCAAATACACAACAACTTTGATTTTAAGATGGAAATATTATAAGAAGCATTCAAATTCTTGTTTCTAATATTATCCTTCCCAACAAATAAAATTGAATTTTACACTTAATCTTTTCCTTTTGTAACTTGTTTTTTTTCTTTTGTGCTGTTCTGAGTCAGGACAGTGTAAGAGTCAACAGGCCTCAGGCAAACACTTGTAATTGATGTTGTATGTGATGAAAGATTCAGTTAGTGTCTTATTGTTAACTCTTACCTCGTATGTAACTAACAGTAATAATGTGACTTCCGTTTGCAGGATCAGTAGAAACCAGGATCTGATCTTGGGATTAGAAATATGTACAAGGAGAGCACTCAGACTGTAAGTAAAGCCACTCTTAAATATCCATTGTTCTGTAAATAAAACTGTATTTTTATATCTAATTCTCAATTGTTTTTCAAAGCAATATGACTTGAAAGATTAAGTTAAAGGTGAGATTTTAGTGCACAAGTGCATATGTATGTGTGGTCTTTGTAAGTAAAAATAAATAAAATGTAAAAAAATAAAATAAAATAAAAAATAAAACATTCATAAAAAAAATAATAATAATAATAATAATAATAATAATAATAATAATAATAAATACCAAATTACCAAACACCTAATTTATTTATTTATTTATATTTGTTTTTTTAATTTCAAGATCATGTAGTAGTGATATAATTATTGTCTCTTCATAAACTACCCTTATGCATTGAATAAAAATCCCATATTAAATACAGGATACATGCAGTCTTTGCTAAGAATTCAGAATGGAAAAAACAACAGAAAGGATGTTCAATGATTTGTGGATCCTCTAGTCATCCTTTCTTGTGTCTTAAGCTAACCTAAGTACAGCCACTCCATATTTTTTTGAAATTACCATAACATTATCATAGTATTACACACTGTAAAACAAAATTAATTATTCATACCTAATCTTTAATTCATAAAATTCTGTGATCAGTATACATTAGAAATAAAAGTAATTCTAAAACCCAAGCAAGGGAAATAATTTGTGTAATTGAGGTCCGTCATAATCATGTAAACGTCTACAATTTCATTTAATTAATATTAACCTTCTTAACAATTTATAACATTGACAGCAGTTTGACATACAACACTCCACATTTTCTTTGTGCTGTTTTATAACATAAACGCTGAAAAACGCTATCTGTTAATAAGAAAGAGATGTGTGCGTGTGCGTGCGTGCGTTTATCCTTTTATAACTTAATTCATTTTATTCTGGACATACATATTACAGCAACATTTTAACCAAAAAGAAAAAAGTTAAAAAGTTAAATAATAAACTATTAATAAATACCGTAACTTGGGAAAACAAGTATTAACATAAAGGAAAAGGTAAAAGTATGTATTATCACAACAGCTATTAAAATATTACTGATATTATTTTAAAACATTTTAATCCAATCTTTGTTAATAATAAAGCATCAATATAAAACAAGATGTGGAGATGCAGACACTTCACTTTTTCATCTACTATAATTAATATTTTGTTATAACTTTTTTATCTTAATCATTATTTATTATTACTAAGGCTGTTTTCATAATAAAAATTATCATCAGAAACAAAGAAATACATTCAGAATACTAGTTCAAACCATCAGAGGCATATTCAAAAGAGTGTACAAATAGCACTATTATTTTGATAAATTGTTTTTGTAAACTAATTATAAACAGTGATGCATAAAAACTAATATATACTTTTCTCAAATTTCTAATTTATTTTCAACCCACCTCACAATTAATAAAGACTAAAATATGAAATCAGCAATCAAAAACATTTTCTGATAACAAAATATATTGCACATAATCAATAAATGCTTACTTGAACGAATATATTATTTTCTATCATGGTCAGAAGTCAATATGCAATATTAACTCTGACAAACTAAGGGATACAATTCTACAAATAAAACTTTTGACTATGGTGCAAGTTTCTTCCCTTGAATAAATGAGAGTAGGTTTGTAAGAATGTTTTTTATTTTTTAAATTAGTAATAAATCTGAATAATAATAATAATAATAATAATCTAAAAATATTGTAAAGAAATATTGAAAAGTTTCAGACAGAAGGTTTAATATAATGTTTAAAAAAATGATAATTATTTTCTAAAAAAAAAATTGTCAACAATTTAGTATTTAACAAGGATATAATATTAAAATGTACTTGGCCTGTTTAAAAAAAAAAAGAAGAAAGAAATATCTAAAAGACATTTAAAATATTAAATACACAGCATTCACAGGTTCATTTATGTTCTCAAAATTGCTTTAACATTTATAAATATCAATAAAATGATACACTTCTGATTATTATTTCTATTCTTTCCAGTTAACATCTTCATCTGTATAATCATTTAGATATGCAAAAACAAGCCTGGAAATAAATTTTCAGTTACTTACTTACAAAATAAACGTTTGTTATTCTTTAAAAGTAACAAATTTAACAGTAGAATTTATTTTGTCTAAATTGGAATAACTATTTATGTTGTATAATTAAAATAATATAAGGTGTTTTTTCTTTTTATTAATTTATCATTATTAATATTTCTGATTTCATATATAAAAATGTTGAATTTCGCTTTAAACTGCTTATGTAAAATTATTTCAATAATGTTTGTTAAAAATGTTTCTGTCTTGTCTGTCATGATTTAAGTAAGCACTCAGATCACATCAGTGAATTCAAATAAGGAAACTGTTATTGTAAATCCAGATGGTCAGGCAAACCAGTCATTAATTACAACAGCAACAAAAAAAGATAAGTGCACCAATTAGAAAGATACTGATACATTAATAACTGCACTGACTTATAAAATTCTTTGTATCACCATTTGTTATTAGCTTCAACGCACAAGTTTACTGATAATGGATTATAAAACAGTAAATGTTTTAAACATCACAGCTCTAGTCTTCAAAAAAGTCTCTCAGATAATAATTTAACATCAGAATTAAATTGTGACACATCTTTAAGGATTCTGTGATGTTGGATATTAAACTTAAAACATTTTTAATCCTCAAAATGTATATGGTAATTTAGAGGTCACATGTACCTGCATATGATACAGCAGTTGTAAGTTTCCAGTTACTCTGTTTCTTTGATGACCTGAGGTTTGTAGTTTGGCTTCACTGCCTCTGTTAGTTCAGCAGCATACATGTCAAGTCGCTGGGTCATCTACAAAGAAAAATATTTTTAAACTGATGGCAAATATATGTTAAGAAAAGAAATCAAATCTAGCAAAATGATTCAATTATAAGACATAGATGATTCAAATACTGGTAGAGAAATCAGTATTTATGCACACACATATAGAGACTCACACATGCATGGACATACACACATTTTCTCTTTCTCCCCCCAAATCAAGAATTTTCAGTTAAGTGTACTGACAATTAATTACATCAGTCTGGTAATTGGTTTTAAATATAATGTTCAAATTTACCCTAAGAGTCCATTTGTCCTTCATTTGGCGACATAAATTTAAATCCATCTCTGAAATAATGAGTCCATCTCTAGTCCTTGACAAAGCCTGAAAATAATTTAAATGAATATTGTTTAAAATTATGAAAAACAAATAAAAAAATTTAAAAATTCTAAATACTTAGTACTTCAAAAACAACTTGAAAGTGACTGATCTACATCTTCACCTGATTTGATTTATAAGCAGTTTTCATGGCAGTGTTTATTGCTAGCTGCATTTCAGTTCTTTGACTGCAGCCATTTCTAAATTAAGACAAGACCTGTGAGACATTCAACATTCTGTACAGCAGCTGGTACATGTGGAATGTTTGTGCAATAAATCTGCCTCCTAATAACAGTAATCACTGACACTGCCTTGGAAACATACGACAGGTATAAAATGGGACTGGAATATAATGATTAAGTGACTATATAAGTAGCTCTTGATTACACTGGAAAACTGAGACTGGGAGTCAAAAGAATTAATTCAAGGATCTTCTTCCCAACCCAATCTCAATCTCGCTCTCTCTCAAAGAAATGTGTGTACGTGTACATTTTAAATTGTTCACAAATAAATAAACCTTTATTGGTTTTTGCTAAATATTTTCATACAGGTTAACTGATTTTATCTAACATTATAATTTAAAATAACTTATTAAACAATTAAATATTAATGCTTAAATTGAAATAGTATTTAAAAAAAAATTAATTAATTTAAAGTACATATTGAGTTACAGTTACTAAAAAATAATAACTAAGAACAAGAAATTTGTGTGAACAACAAAAACAAAAATAATACTTAAAATTAAAAAACTAATTATCGTCTGACTTATGGAGATATCTGCTATGTCTATGTAGCTGTTACACACATTGAAATTAATAATGAACTTTACTAGTTCTACCAGTCAAATGGGTTCACAGAGGAAAACGGTCAAGGTAAGTTGACCATCCAATAACCTGCCATGACCTCACCTGACCTGAACCAGGACTAAGTACACCTGCTGTAGTATATGTGGACTGTTCCATGAACTGCCCTGAAACAAGAAAGAGTACAGCTGAACTACAGAGAGCACAGCCAAGTACATGCATCCTTTATCTGTGACTGCTGGCCAGTACACTCTGGTCAGCAAAGCCAGCCCAATGCCTGGATATGGAAGGAACAGTCCATTAATGCAATAAGCAGGTTACAGATTGCAATACACCAATTTGGAGTGAACTGGTCCAGGACAGTCCATTTGTAATATTGATTTATTCAAAAGAGAAGCCAACCTCTTTATAAGATTATTTTTAGCTCACAGCATTACTAAGGGAATGTGTTTCACCTGCCTCACTTTTAACTGTCCTTATGTATGTGATTTTGTATGACTTGTTGAGATATAAATTAACAAGTACATGTCATTGTGTTAAGATAATTTCTATATTTCTTATATTTTAGCAACATAATCCACTCATGGGTATGATTTTATCACTGATAATTTAATTTGTATAATAATTATATCTAATTAATCATGGAAAATAATACTATTCTCACTGTGATGTATGGGAATCCTATGATGGATTTGGCTGATATTTTAAACAGATAAAAATGCTAGTACCAAATTTTTCTCTGCACAACTTTTTCCCAACATTTTGTTTGAATTCAATCAAATATACTCATGTTCTGGAGACACAATACTTACATACGGGTATTTGGCATTTGTGACAACACATGATAATACACGTATTTTACCACCTTTTATCTTAATATATTCATTCCAATTCTGTGTGGGTAAGTTTTGTGCTTAGACCAAATTCATTATTATAAAATTTTATGGATCTAAGGATTAAACAAAATAAAACAAACATTTGTTCTAATATGTTTATGTATATTTTGTTAAAGCTTAAGATTTATAATTATATATGAAATCAGAAATATGTTAGTTCTGATATTAGTGAAAAAAGAAAACATAAAAAAGCCTAGTTAACTAATGATTCCATTTTAAATTATATAAAGAAATGTACATGTACATTAATAAATTATTTAGACAAATTATTACCAGGAATTTGTGAATGTTGTACAAAATTTTGTTCTGGTGTGACACGAGTGTAAATCCCAGATAATAACTGTTGTTACTACTGAAACTACAGAGCTACTGTATTAATAATCCTAAATTACTAAACAATAATAATGATAGTGATCAGCAAAGTAGAAATATCGTTAAAATAATTTTTTTTTTTTTTTTATAAATCAATTATCTGAAATAGCTTAGCTTTTTGTTTTAGATTAGGTAATGAAAAAATAATGCTTAGCAATATAAACATTAATTAATATTTAATTAATACTTACTGGTGTGCGGCTTCCATCTGGTCCAGCAAAATAACTAGAACCTGTGAAGAAAACTTCTCATTCTGTACATTACAAAACTTTAATTCGCATGTTTCCGCAACATTTGGGTTTCCAACAGAAGTAAAATATATATGATTGTTAAAAATCACTTTTATAACTGACAAAAATTTATGGTTAGTTTTAAATTAGAAAGTAACTTTAGTGTGTAATAAATTTTGAAATCATGCTTAAGTATGACTACAACAAACTCCTAAACTACAAGCCACGTCTAATGTCAGTTCATAAAAAATAACTGCTGCTACTCTTTAAAAAAAGTTTATTCTTTTATGAAAATTATATACTTGTACCACATGTCTAGATTTCCTACTGAAAAATATTTATTAAATTAATTGTAGTTAATGAAACAATGGAAGTTGTTCCACAAAAATGTAACAGTGTGGTAGTAGTATATATTTAGTTCATCTTTGATAATAATAAAGTACAACAATAATATTAATAAAAAAAAAAACCTTATTAAATAAGGCTATAAGAAAATGCCAGCTTGTGTACATGCCTTTAGCTGTTACTATACTTTGTATTTTATTACTAGCAAGGACTACCTTTAAAAAAAAAATTTAAAAATTAAAAAAGATGAAATACTATGTAAAAATGCTGAATAAACACTGAAATGCAAAATTTAGAACATTTAGCTTGGAATATTAAATAAAATATAGACTCACCATAGAAATGACCAAAATCTTTGTGTGCTGTTAAAATAAAAATAATATATTTATTTACATTTACAATCACATACACAGAAAATTATTTACATGTGTCTTATTAATTTACAACTTTTTATTTCTTTAGTTTTATAATGTTCTGATCATCAACATTGCTAATATAATATAAAATTGTGTACAGTAGTAACACCTGCATGAGCAGTAACCTCATCATGGTGCAGGGGTGAACATTCTTAGAATGGCCAACAACTGCACAATTCCTCATATGAGGTGCCTTGTTTGCCACGAGTTGCAACCTGTGTAGTGGATGTTGGGATCCTGAACAAACTGAACAAACTGACAGTGACAAAAAATCACTTCATGTAGATTGAGGTCAGATCAATCGGCTGGTCATGCCAAGTTCAATAGCTTACCATTGTTTTGTTTAATTTTGTCATGAGCAAAGATGTTAACTAATAGTCTGTAGCTGTTGCTCTTGGGAGAGGTGGTAGCTACGGTCAGTCAGGTGATTTATAATTTTTATTGCCTGAGTATATCAACCATGTATCCCTGGCATGGCTGTCTGGTGGATACCCACAACAGCATCTCCCCATCTTGGATTTGATGACAGGTAGGATCATCCTTGATGAACTTTAATTCTCAATTATGAGAGAACTTAAAAACAAATTTATGTCAACTTCCAATGGGGCCCTGAAAAGAGTCCATACTGAGATCATCACCTTTTGATAAAGACAGGACAAACAATGTGAAGAAATCAAAATGTATTTCTTCTAAAACCTGGCTGAGGTTTCTTGTCATTGCTGATGACTAAGCCTTGAAAAAAACTATCAACATCTGCAACAGAGAAAGGGCTCCAAGGCTTGGCGGGTGAGCTTAAAAATGTTAAGAAACTAAGGAATGGTTCATTGTTAGTAGAATGCTCTACAGAGAGTTATTCCAAAAATTTACTTAAATCAAGATTTTTGTGCATAATACCTATTAGAGTCAGTCTGCACACAACACTGAATACACCAAAAAGAGTGATTCAGTGTAGGGACCTGGAATGTGTTAGCGAGGAAGAGATTTGCAAAAATCTCCATTCACAAGGTGTCAAGCAGTTAAAGGTGCATCAGAGCAATGGACTTGTTCCAACAAATATCTTTATTTGACATTTAATATGTCCAATCTTCCAGTTTCTGTGAAAGCAGTATGTTTACATATTTCTGTTGTACCATTTATTCCAAAGTCTCTCTGATGTTTTAAAAACTGTCATGGACAGAATACATGTCATAACAGACTGAAATGTACTCAATGTGGTAAGACTGGCCATGAAAGCAAAATGTCAAAATGATATGGAATGTACCATTTTGGTGCAAAACACTTTGCATACTTGTGGGAGGTTGATTTTATTCACCAATATATTTTTTCACTTTGGCAGGATGATTGTAATGATGCATACTTTTTGTGTAGCTTTACACTGTGTTTTGACTAATTTGGAATTTTTATATATAGAACACTCACCATTTTGTTGTATTTACTTTTGTTTGACACCCAGCAGCCAATGTATTATTTATGCTGGAATGTTGTTAAGCATTCATTCATTCATTCATTTGTATAGCAGCAAATTCAAATTTTATTACATGCTTTATCTTATTTCCTTTAGTAATTCTGTAATGCATTTCCTTTCACCACTGAATAACCTACACATTTGTTTAAAATCATCTAATCATACATACCTGGTTTTCCATCAGCAGATGTAAATTCATTAGGAAACATTTCCTGTAGTAGACAAATAAAATATTTTGTTTCAAAATATTTACAAATAAGGATATGAAAAATGAGGTTTTGATGCAACTGAAATTGTGATAATTAAATCAATCATATACTTCACAGGCTTTTAATTACTGATATAATACAGCATAAAATTATAAGGATTAATAACTTCACTGAATAACATGGTATAGCTAATTTCATCTAATAGTTTACTAAATACTTACTGTGCCCACTCTGTTGATAGCACAAGTGAAGTAATTGTTTGCAATAGCAGCACATCTTGCCTCTATAGGCCACATTGGCTCACTGAAACAGAATTACTAACATGTTTATTATCTGTTACTTTACATCCAAAATGACCGATATAAAATAATAAAATATTTTTCATTATGAATATTGTTTGTTGAACATGCAACAAGTGAACAGGAAGATGTTGCATTGACAACACAGTACTGTAACTGTTCAGATGTTCAACCCTAACAAAGTATAGTGTTTAAAACAGTTTACATAATTTTCTGCTCTTTATTTCAGAGTTATGGTTTAAAGAAGGTAACACAGAGAAAAACTCATAAAGATATATGTAACGGGAACAGTGCTGAAATTCCCTAATTTATTAGTGCCTGAACCAACACCACTTTTGAAACAATTACAAACACTGAATGTGAAAACAGGTAATAATTCAAGATTAATGGAAAGGGGCAATGTGGGCAAAATAATTGCCCTTTTGTACTAAATTGTGCCTTACCCTTTAATCTATGGCAAAACTTGGTTTTCTTCTCTTAAATTTCTATCAAGTTTTTATCAAAATACTACTTCGAGGTACATTTTGCCTCTATTTTGTGACTGGCTAGCAGTTATTTCCATTAAATAATATTTATTAATACATCATTATTTGATACTGTCTGTGTCTACGACCAAGTACAAAAGAGATGGCTGGCTATCACTAGCTGGTCATGTCGAAGGTCATGTGACAAACTGTATGAATAGCTGCAAAAATGCATTGTTTTATTGTGGTGATTAGAGACTGACAATAAACAGTTCTTGTAAACTTGTATATAAATTAAATTAACTGACATGGACATAATGACTGGCTTTATATAATTACATGTTTAGTACAAACCTAGCAAGTAGGGTGCAAGTGTAATCAGGAACAGAAAATATCAGAAAATAAAACTTGTTAGATACTTTTACCACTTATGGCACAAGTCTGTATAAAATATTTTGTTTTTATTAGAAACAGAATACTGATCACACATGTAGATGTTTAATTCTATGTTTGTGATGAAGGAATGCTTACATCACACTGTCCCATTTCTCATTCACAAAACCATTTCTCCCTACAGTTCCTCATTTCACCCTAATGAGTCTGTCTAGAGGGAGAAGCCACTTCTCCCTATTTTTATAGCCTAGCTTGAACCCTCTTATTTAATGTACTTTTTTGTATTTACAACCAACAGTTTGTGATGGTCTGATCATCAGTTAAAACTGAAATATTAAGAAAAACAGTTCAAACCATAGTAACTATATTATGATAGCCAAACTAATTTAACAAATAATAGTGTTTTATTTGTCTTTAATGTGAAATATATAATTTGTGATACACCAAAACTATAAATTTAAATTCTAAAACAAGAAAAAAAAGAAGAAAAAAATAGGTTGTAATGATAATAATAAAACTTGCAATAAAATAGAGACTTAAAGTACAAACCTCAAAGCTCCAACAGTAGCTGATGGATTGAAAACTATCTCTGCTCCATTAACACCAAACATCAGCCAGTTTTGAGGGTGATGTCGTCCATAGCATATATTAATAGCTATCTTACCTGAAACAAAAAAAAAAAAAATTACTATTAAAAATGGAAAAAAGAATTAAACATATACATATATAAAATACCATTAAAAAAATAAAGCATTCATTTCACATAAAATGGTAAGTTTTTACTCTAGTTATGGGGATATGGGTGGCAGAGGTAAAAAAGAAATAAATAAAAAATAAAAAATGTTATTTTACAAAACTATATTTTTAATGACAAAACATTTTCCTTTATTTTGGCCACATTTAGCATTATAGTAACCCAAACCAACATTTTGTATATTTAAAATAATTTTTTTCAAAGTGACATTTTGAAAAACCTGTAACATTATAAAAAGGTTATATGAAAGGATAGTAAATTATTTCATTATCTTCTGTTATTATGTATGTTTGTTTCTGAAAAAAAAAAAAAAACCCAAAAAGGAATCCCACACAGACACGTATGTGTATATATATATATATGAAAACTTTTTTCTGCACAAATTCTATCATTTTTTTTGTTTGTTTATCATGTCATCTTAGACAGCCACTAAAATCTAAGCTTTCTTTGTATTGTTTTAAATTTAAGTATAAAATAATGTCTTGTATAGTTGTAACAACCTGTAAGCCATGAAGTTAACATACCAAACTGAGTCTCAAATACTGGATGTCCTGAGTTGCCTTCCAAATAATAAGTAGACTGCAATAAAATAAATACATTAACTCAGTAACATCTTGATAATTCATATTTTTTGCATTTTCTTCTTCTAATTTTTTTTTAATAAATAACACTGAAGAATATTTCATGGGAATTATGTACAGTTTGAATCTAACTGCATAAAATATTATACTAAGATATGAATCATCTGGAAGAGGTTCTAGTTCAAGGGTTTAGCTCATCTGGATAATCTGATGCTCCTATCAAGCTACATGCCATTCTAGCCACTGTTTTACATCTGGTATTTAATATGCTCTGATACTGATGATTTTCTCTTTGTAGAAATAAGCTGCAACAGCTCTTAGTACAGAAGCAACAGGTATACTCTCTCTTAATGACTTTTTGAAATTACGTTTTAAAATTACATTTAAATACAGTTAAGCATTGATTCTTTGATCTTAAAACAAAGTCTACTTGCTTCATTAAAATCACCAATTCTTGGTATGTGATTTTTCCTTGCCTTGCCAAGAACAGCTCCAGTGTTTGATATGACAACTGTAACAAGATGAAAAACAAATATTCATAACACAAATTTAATAACTGGCCATTAACATATAAGCATTCTGTGATCTTGTTTTCTTTTATTTCAGATAAACACTCTTATAGTGTTGCAGAAATTGCTATTTCATTATTAAATATGGCTTTTCATCTTACATGTAAATAGTCTAATCACAATCAGTGTAATATCGAGATTCAACCTTGTATTTCCACAAACTGTATTTTTAATAAGCTATTAATAGTAACCCCATTAATCTTTACCTGCAGTGTTGGCCAATATATCCCCATGATTTTCATCTCGTTCTAGAATTGGACTGATTATCACCATGTTGTATTTCTTGGCCAACTGTTAAAATAAATAACAAGTAATCTTCCTAATGCTACAACAGGGTTCCTTTTATATATAAGCAACAAAACACAGAAAAATGCTGTTGAGCAGTTATTTCTGATAAATGTAGTTTATTTTCTGATCCTTTTGTCAAAAATTTAGTTCAAACTGAAAATGTTTTATGCTATATTTACCTCTTGTAATATTTTTGTAGTGTGACCATTTTCTGCCGATTCAGCAAACTCACACCATGGGTATTTTTCCCGTGTGCAGAAAGCAAATGGCATTGCTGAAAAAAATATAATACTAGTATTTTGATTACTACAGTCAAAAGCCTGATGACTTTATGCTAATATAGCATTTTTCAGGTCTCAAAAGTTTATTAATCAAAAGATCTATCATAACAGTGTAATAAAAGGCCAAATTATATTTAAAAAATATCTAAATCAATAGTTAAAGTAATGATTAAAACTGAGGATATCATATATGGTTATTTATTTATTATTTCTAAAATGAATGTGTTGAATGTGTGATTAGCCACATGTTATAATATTTTAACAACCAGTTCACCAAGCTCCTGAAATACAAAGAATGTCACAGATTTTTCAAAATAGTCTATAAAGAAAATATTGTTCAACATGTCTCACTCCATGCTTCCTGCATGCACAAAATATTGACACTGGATAAAGCTGCAGCTTCTGCTATCTCTTCAATTCGCTGAATCAGAGCATCTCTCTAAAAACAAAGCAAATATATATGTATATGTCTATCATTTTATATGTATTTATATTTGTACAAAAAATAAACTGAAACACTTTCTGACAATATTACTATTAAACTAACTTTTGGAAATATTTTTTTTTTATTTATGTATTTTATTATTTTTAATTTATTACATAAATACCAGTAGTATATCTTTTGGAAGAAATTATCTTAAGATATTTTGAAATTCATAAACTAAATTAAAAAAAATTGCAAAAATCTGACAAATTATTAATTTAAATGTTTTTATTTTATTTATTTATTTGTTATTGTAGTTTTTATTTTATTTTGTTTAAACAAGAAAGAGAGAGACAGGAAAATTTGTTTAGAAAGTGATGCTATTGTTGGAAACACAATTCTTTTTTGTACATATCAATTATTTATTATTTTACGTTATTTTATTTATTTATTTATTTTTTTGTAAGAAGAAAAAAGATAAAAGAAACCTGTTTAGATATTGGTGCTGTTGTTGGAAGCACAATTCTATTCTGTATAGCACCAACACGAACAGTTCTGGCTGCACGGACATCTTCAGTGAAGGAATCAAAGGCATAGCCTTGAATTTCAAAATCCTTCTTCTCAGACAAATTAAGTGCACTTTCTGGAAGTTCCAATTTCCTAAAAATTGTTGAAAGACAAAATTACTAAAGGAATATATATAAGATTCAACTTTATAAAATTATTTTTGTGGAAACAGCTGATTTTGATTTCTTAACCTCACTACAAATACTCTTAATATTATTGTATTCATAATTTCAAAGTTTATTTTGAAAACTATTTTATTTTGGACAGACCGTATTCTATAAATTAATTTTTACAATAAGTTTCATTTACTTCTTTAGAAATATCAACACACTACAAGATGATAGATAAAAACAGTAAACAGAAGAACTGTTTTAATATTTCTTTACTTTGATCTTGTTTATTAGATACTTTATAATGAAAAAAGTTTGTAATCGTAGAAATTCATTAAAAACAGTGAAATGATTGGATTGACATTGGATATTTTCAAGTTGGTGAACAGACATTTTGGCTAGTTGTTTTTTTCACCACGAACTTGTCTACCTAGATGTTTTTGGCAACGACATTTTGGCCTTTCTTTCATTTACACGAGGACTTTTCTGACTGAATTTATTTTATTATTTTAAATTTTCATTATATGTAACAGAACATATATGAAGTCAACTCACAAAGCAATGTCTCAGTTCCTAGTTTTTGTTTATTTACAGACAGTCTGTTCAGGTTTTTGCATGCTGCTCTATGGCGAGAATGGTGTCCAAACTAAATAAGTATGTCAGGATGTCAAGTCACAATGTGAGAGCAGTGGCGTGCAGAGGCGAGGCCAAAGCGGCGGTGGCCCAGGGCATCGAAAAGGGAGGTCGTTCAATCGGAGAAAAGAATGTAATAAAGTTATTTGATTTATATTTAAATCGAACAGCGTTTATTTTATCTGTGTTCTCATATTCAAAATACCTTCCTTTCTTATAATATGTCTCAGTACTAGGCCTTATACTTGAGTTGGCCCCGGGCTTTACCAGATTTCTGCACGCCACCTCGTGAGAGGTGGTCAACATAACTCTTCAAACTCTGCATCAGTATGTTATTATTATTATTATTATTATTATTATTATTATTATTATTATTATTATTAATATGTGTTTTAATGTCATTTTCGTAATTTAACTAACACTGTAACAGAACTTTGCCTACCTAACTTCTTTACCAAACATAAGTCTTTTCACTTCCGCTAATTCTGCAGGAGGCAAGTATTTGTCTAAAAGACTTTCTATATTTTCTATTTGTGCAGCCATGTTTACTGTGTAGTGTTATCAAAGAATTATTATTATTATTATTATTTTATGCATTGGCAATGCCTATCATGTTGTTTATAATCGTAATACTTCGACATATTACGACAGCGATTCTTGAAAATATACGAACACGAATAACTTATTACGAATGTACCCGAAAGATATCGGAAATAACTGAAAACTCAAAGTACCAAACAACCGAGCAAAAACAACAACAAAATAAAACCGACAGATGAATCGAGATTTGGGTATGGCGATGAATAATTATGTCAAAAAATAATGCTTTAGTTTCTGAAGGTAGAACTAAAAATACAACAGATAATTCTAATTACTGTCTTATTATTTATACGTAAAACAGAGAAGGAGTTCCGCTTTTTATCACTCTAGTCTAAACTTAAAGTAAAGAGAATATTTTAAGATTGTTTGATGGGGATTATCACTATATGGAAAAGATGGTCTGGGCTTCTGGGGGGGAAACTTCAGTTATCTCCCACAACTGAAGCATTTCAGAGAACAAAATGACATATGTGTTAAGTAATTAAATTAATGAATCTGAGATGGAAAACTTGCATAATGATTCACCGAATGTTATTACTGGGTTGACGGTGGTGTTAAAAACAAATTAAGTGTTGTGATTTGTTTTTTGTTTTTGTAATTTTATTGTTATTTACAGAAATACTTTAAAATGAATCAGTAAATAGCAGTTACATTTATATGAAAACCATTTAAAAAGATTGTTGTGTATATTTAATAATTATTGTTTGTTTATTCTTATTTTTGAAAACTAGTAACTTTGATAGAAGCATTTAGTGACAAGCTGATTCATGAAGTTGAATGTATCTTCAAGGAGAAAGATCATTGTAAGTATTTCTAATGTGTAACAAAAAATATCCTGAATAGTAGAAGTTAGTACAGAATCCATGAGTATTGTATTCTAAAAATCTAATCTAAATATTTGTCAAGTTTAATATTAAACACAAACTAATGAACTGGAAATGAAACATGTGACAGTACTTTTTACTTTTCTTGTGATATTAATTATCCATTGTTTTGGTTCATTACCTTTTAAATGTGGTTTAGATTTTAAAATTATGAATATACACTATTTTGCAGTTATACAACATGTTTTTATATATACAGGTTTGAACAACTTTCAGTAAGACTGAATTTGAATTAAAAAACAACAAATAAATTTGTAATAAATACGTCATATATTAAAATGTAATGATTATTATTTTGTCTGACTAGTTCTACATAGTAAACATTTACTGTAATAATTATTATTAACTTACAGTGACAGATGAAATTTTATTTGCGTGAGTATAAATGTTACAGGACACATAACTCATTGTACAGGTTATGTTGAGAATCATCGAAAAACATTTATAAATTTTAGAAATAGCAAATTGTGCCTCCTGTTACATAAGACTATGCGAGTATTAATCAGTATACACAAAAATAATACTTTAGTAACTGAACAAAAAGTTGGAAAGACTGTAAAATTCCTGAATCGCTTTCTTTTTTTATTTTTTTTATTGTTTTATTGTTGTTTTTATTGTTTTATTGTTGTTATTCCGCTTCTTCCTGCTTAATCTGAAAAATGAGCTATTGGGTATTTAATCATCTTATTATTTTATTATCATTTTTATTTTTATTTTTATTTTTAATGCAGACTGCAGTACATATTTCAGGCTCCACTTCTTCCAGCACTGGACCTGGTTGACAACAGAGCTGTGACAATGGTAACTTCTCCAAGTGGGCGTAAACTATATCAGGTTTGTTTGAGGTCACTGAATTGTCTGTATTAGGTAAATAGTCACTGTTTTTTTTATACCTTTCAGCACTGGCCTCTTTCTCAGCCTAGTCATCAATGACAGGCTGATGAAAGTGCATGATATCTTGCTTGTAAGAGTACCTGTGACATAGACACATTTTTTTGTTGTATTTTAATTAAACTCTGGCCGTTTGTGTAATATAAATAAAAATGTGTGAAACTAACATTCATTTATCTTCATTTTATTTTGTATTTTTTCCAGCAGAACCAAAACAATTTATATTATTATTATTATTTATTTTCTTTTTTTCTTTTAACTTACTCTATATTCTTCCATAGGTCCGTTAGTTTGTTGGTACCATGAAAGTATTTTTATATGAATTATAACTGTTTCTAGGTGACGGGCAGTTCTGGTAAACCATACTTTTGTTTTATGAACTCTAAATACTGTTCATGTCCTGCTTACAGATACTCAGGTAAATATAGCATAGTATTCAAATTTAAATTGTTGTTACGGAACGTTTAACAGTTATTTTCTTTGGTAGACATAACTACATTAGGTTATTTATTAGTTCCAGAATTTCAAAATATGATGACATTATAGCTGATAGATGTAGTTAGGGCCTTATCTTCAAATTGTATATGCACAGCAATCTCTCTGTTTTAACCTAGAATGATGTAAAATTATTGTAATAAAAGTTGCTGTTTTTCAAAGACTTTATCTCTAGCACTAAAACTTTAAAGGTCATAAGAAATAGCTTTTAACATTTAAGTTCTTTTAAGTATCATCATATTATTAGCATTATAATTATTTACTCTGTTTATCATGCTTTTCTCTATTTCAGTTCTTCTGAAAGAAGACCATATTATGGTAAATATATTTGTACTGATTAGATGAAAATGAACTAAATAGTTTAATAAGAATTTAGAGGATCAAGATGGATTTGTTAATTCTCTTCAAACAGGAAAATGTCTCTCTTAGTATTTGAAAATGATCTAAAATTATACAATTTAAATTTATTTTAGAAACCGGTATTTAGTATTAATTTTTTTATCTTTCAGTGTAAACATATATTGGCTCTGCAATTGTCTGATGCAGTAGGATTAACTAAGAAGATTGACATCAGTGATCAGGAGATGACAAATATGATAATGCAGATGGACTGAACAAGTTTGTTAAGGAAACGATCAGTAAACAAAATCAGTGCAGAAGATTAATTCTTGGTAAGGTGATGAAATACAGAAACAAGGAATAGCATCGTATTACAAAGACCTGAAATGTGATCTGAGAAAGAACATTCTCCAGTTTCGATGTGTAGACTGTTTTACAACAAGCCAGTGATGGGTTTTTTTTCAGTGTCCAGTTAAGCCCAAGACTGAATACTTTCAAGCAGACCAGGACATTTAATGAAACTTTCCAAGAAAGCAATAAATATTTACTTGAGAGATGATGTGTAATTTTTTAATTCTCTGGAAAAAATGTAAAAACAAATTTATTGAAAAATGAAATAATTCACCAGAATTCTTTTTGACAAATGATTCCTTGATAATAAATTGTAATTTTAATAATGCTGTCTGCATGCTGTGTGTAGTCCTTTAAAAATTCAATGTTCATTTAAATTAGAGCTTGAAAGGTTTTAGTGGTCATATTATACTTCATCACATACTGATTTTTCTATTTAACTCACTATTAAATCTTTTTATCAGACTAACAATTTAATTCTTAAATACAAAACAAGAAGGACTCATTTCAAAATGGGGGATTTGAGCTTTATTCAGAAAATGGATCTGAACCAAACCCATGGAATCACATGTATTTTTTTGTTTAAATATTCCAAGTTCAGACTATGCTAACCTTACAGTTAATATGATTTATTTATGTATCAGATAAAAGATAACACAACAGAAAACAATATTTTACAGTTTACTTCAAAAATAAAAACAATATTTATGGATCATTTTCAAGTTTTGCATTCTGAGTTAAGTACAAATATATATATTTAGTCATTAGGGTTATGCTTACTTTAAAAATGAGAAAAATACTGATACGTAGAATTACCTGCTGTATTTTACAAATATTTTAATAATTATCAGTAAAATAGTTTATTACTATTGTTCAACCAAATGTGCAGTTTATAGACTTTATTTATGATTGTATGTTGAATGTTTAACCATGTCAAATAAATAATGGAGCACAACTTTTGTCTTTAAAGTCCAGATTGAATAGGCTATTTTCCATAACACTAGAAAGCCAGTACACAAAAAGTGATGGAAAATTTGACTTTCTGCTATTTCTGAAAATGCAGTATACATTTGAAATATCAAGATATTAAAGTAATTAATTCTGTTGAATCACATTTCTTATTTTCCAATTTTGTCCATTTGATCTACACAGTAAGCATAACTAAAAAGCTCATATATATTATATATATATATATATATATTGACTTTTTTCGGTATCCAGCTATATGTATGCATATCGAAATGATCCTTTTCAAAACAATCTACTTTATTACAGTCCTAATATCTAACATAATTCTTAAACCATGTCATTCCAAACAATTAAAAATAAATGTTATGGCTGTTTTATTGTTTATCAATGAACACTAATTGTCTTATTATTAGTATTAATATTATCTATTTAAAGAATACTTGGTTAAGTGAATAAAATGATTGGAATTTTCAGTTTTACTTTTTATTCCAATTGCACAATTAATTTGTAAATGCACACCACACATCCTTACATACAAACCTAAAATTTTAAAATATCTTTTATAATATTGCACAGTTAGAGTTTACACTAAGCAAATATAAAATATGCATGAGACATCCACATACAGTATAGTACACGTACAGATAAAAATACATTATGTAAATGATACTGTATGTATTATGTACAATTATTATTAAATATTATACTTGTTTACAATTATTATTAAATATACTTGTTTACAATAAATAATGTGTATGTGTATTTTATTTCATTATAATTGAAAAGTAACTACAAGATGAACAAGATTTTTGAACTTCATTGTAAATATTTCATGTTCAAATATGTAAATTGTAAATTTGCAAAAAATATGCTTCTGTTGCTGTGAGCATTAATAAAAATCTAATCATTGTATAAGTACACTCAGAGAATATATATACACACATATTTCCTCTTTTTTTTAACTACATTCCTTTATTAAAAATTTGTTAAACGGTTTTGTTAGGACTGTTAAAATACCAATACTATGAAACACTATTAAAAAGATAAGTAAAAATTAAAAACAAATAATATGACAAATAAGTTATCCCAGACAATACCAATGGCAAATTAAAGATGTACAACAAAACATAAAATAACATTAGCATTTCATATATCTAAAATGATACAATAAAAAAACAAATTTTGATTTCTGTTAAAGACAAAAAATAATTTAACTTTCTTGACATGACATGTAAATGACATATGTATGTAAGATATCTTTTTGATAATGATAAGAAATATCCAACATCTCCCTATGTGTCACTGTTGTTATCCCTCACACTTACGTAATTTCTTGGTTACTGGTTCATTAACAACATTACTGGCAGATTTGCGCTTCAGACATGTCAGTCTATTACGTTTTCTTTTATGATTGAATATACTGTTCTCCAGGCATATTGCTTGCCTAGCTGCATCTTTTGCATGCTGCAGGGTTCTACATGTTTTTTTTGCCAACGCTGCAGGTGTGCTAGACCGCAGCTGGTGACCATTAGCTCTGTACAGGTTGGAATTGTTAGTGTTTTTGCCCCCATGAGAAACAGCTTCTTTTTTGTCCTTTTTATGGATAAGACTGTCAATGCTGCAGTTAATATTGAGCACTTTCTCAATAGAATTGAATGGTTTAGAAAATTTAAAAATGTGTCCAAAATTCTCACTGCTGCCTTTCCTGGTGGTAACATGTACATTGTCTCTGGTTGTCTGTAGAATTCCTAAGCACTTGCCATTTGATGACTTTTCCTTTGAGGTAGAGTTTCCATCCTTTGACAAAGACTCACTGCATGAAGATTTGATTTTCTTTGACAGAGTTTCATTTGATGAAGATCTGACATCCTCTGAAAAAGTTTCATCTGAAGCAGTTTTCACATTCTGTAACAAAGTTCCATTTGATGGAGGTTTCACATGTTCCTTTAAAGCATCAAACTTCGAGAAGCCTACAAGATCATGCATGTTCTTGATAATGGAACTTGTATTAGATGGACATTCAAAAGGTGATTTACTCTGAAATAAATTATTTGTCCCAGTGGTTTCTGGCTGTGAAGGATCAAATTTGTTCTCATTGTCTTTTGCACCTGAAGTGGTTTTCAAACTATTACGCTGATCTCCAGTTGTTTGTATTGGAGCTATACTAACTGCAGCTGACTGAATGAGTTTATCACAGTCTGCTCTCAGTGCAGAAAGTGTAGAAAGGGTCATTGGGTTCTCAGTTATACTATTACTTATGCAGGAATTATTATTAACAATTAAGTCTGCACAGTTAAGTACAGTTGATGGAATGGATGAATTCAAATGTTTTTTCGTAAATGCTTCATTGCGCTTTTTCTTAAGAAGTGTTAGTTTGCTGGGGCCAAGTGGATCAATGTAGACAACAATAGCACTAGTGTTATCAGCCTTCATTAATCGTGACTGCCATTTGTTCAGAGCACGAGCAACCAATCGTTCTGCTGGATTGATCCAGTAGCTCAAAGACACAGACTTAAACAAACAAATAAAAAATATATGTGTGTAATGTGTCATATAGTAATTACATACAGTTAAAGCACATTTGATTAACAGTAGTGATTTTTTTTCTTTTAACATAAAATTAGAAACAGTTTGGTTAGTGTATGATATTTTTTTTTTAACTTTTCAATATGTTAACTGGGCAACATACTATTATTATTTTTTTAAATCAAAACCTGTTTACAATAAATAATTGTAAAACATAAATGAGAAATATTTATTTTTATTTTTATCCTATTCAATTTAAAATGTGTATGTAAATGTTTAAATGTATAGACTACAGGCTGCCTAATCAACATATTGACAAGAGCAAACATTTCTTCATTACAAAAATGGGCAGGAATATCATAAAAATATTTTTAAAATATCAAACTGGTTCAAAATTTAATGAATAATATTTTTTGAAAATTAAAAATCGGTGTACATTTTCTAGTTTTCTAGCAGTCAGGCATAAACTGAAACCCAATTAATGTCAATAATATAATTAAGAAATTTTTTTTTCCAAAAATATTCTGTTTGGCTACATGTAATTTACCTTTCATACTTGTATGTTAAACAAATTTCTGTTTTAATTTCTAATGTGAACTGAACCTGTTATCTCAGAAACTAATTTTATCTTGTCATTAATTATAATTTTCTAATTATGATCTTACCAAGTCATTAACTATAATCTAATTATAATTTTACTGTGTTATTAATTAAAATGTAACAATGTCAATAGTTATAATCTTACCATGTCATTAATTATGCGTTCTTCAAAGTGCTTTTCTAAACACATCACCATTGTTACAGACTCTTCTGGTGACACCATGTTCCAAAGCCCATCTGAAGCAAATATCAGACATTTGTGCTTTGTTGGATCAATCTGATGAACTGACACATCAGGTTCAGGAGACACTACAAACTTTTCATTGTAGTAATCGTAACTCCACAGATCTCCTAAAATAATGGAAATAAATTAACACTGCAGTGAAAAAGAAACAAAAAACACACCAAAAGGTAGCATCAGATGTTCTCTACTGTTAATCATAGAAGTTGCTTATTTCTTGAGTTAAATTAAAATTATTAGAGTAATAAACACTACTGTTTTTCAATTACATCTGTTTTTGTAAAGGATATCTGTCAAGCTGTAAATGAACTACTACCAGAATTCTAATTAGTTTGCTTCCTTTAAAAAAATATATTAAGGACATTTTTACATCTGAATTGATTTTTTACTTTATTTTCTGTTTACTGATCTCATTTTGATATATTATGTGAACATGTGTTCATGCATGTTGTTCAAAGTTACTTCTTTAGTGTCTGATTGCTGGTTTTCATCTTTAAACACCATTGTAAAAACCGTTTTCATTTAATCAATAACAAATAAATTGTTGTTAAGAACCATTTTGTTTTCATGTATAACAAAAATGAAATAGCTGGTTTGAATCAATTATCATCTTCAGTGAGATGTGTGTGTGTGTGTGTGTTTTAGTTTATCTTACCCAATGATCTGGCAACAGCAAGAAACGGGATTTCATCAATGTGAGTGCTTCGGCGAATGGGTCCTTTGTGATTAAGATTTGGCCGCCGCCAAACTACCCTTTGAACTCCTGATTTGCACATCACTGCTCCTCCACTTTCTTCAATTCGAGATTTTTCTTCTGGGCTCTCTGGTTTATGGTCCTGTCACAACCATAGTAGAAAAAAATAAATAAAGAATATAGTAATGTAATAGTGAAACAAAAATATTCTCCAACACTGTATTAATAATTATGTGTATCTCAACAGATCTTTTAGCATATTATTACAGTAAAACTTCTAAAAATGTATCAGATTGTGCTGTAATTTCCAACAAGTACAGTTTGTCCAATTCTGTAAATTTGTTGATGTAAAAATTCATAATTAGCAGTTAAATAAATCTCAAATATTTTTAGGAAAGCTGATGACCTAAAACACCTTCATACCCAATAGAATTACTTTACAAACCTTTGTCAAGCATTTAGCAACAATCTTCGTTTCTGGGCAATTACTACTCTGATTCATTTCATTGCACCCAAGCACAATTCCTGAGTCTCCAACATGTCCAATGTATATCTTTGAGTTCTTAATAATGGCAATACTTGCTGTAGTACCAGATGTGTTTGGCAAACCCTTCACTGTTTTTGGCCATCTTTCTGTCGGGATAAAAAAGTTAATGTTTGCATATACTATATTAGCGTTTTAATTACTAATTATCAAAGATATTTGTTATATTACAATTACACTACAGTGTTAAAATCCATGCATTAGATTACAATTTTCATGTCATAAATAAAAAATTTAAATTATTTTTAAAACAATGAGTATTAAAAAGACAGTAAGTAACAGGTAAGTTTGTATGCAGGCTGTAAAACCGTCTTAAGAATTTCATTTTAGATAGTTAAATCAATCGATTTTTCCTTCCTACATAGTTTTGGATTAGGATGGATAACCAGTGTGATCTTTTTAATTTTTTTATTTTTTTATCAAATAATTAAATGAGAAGGAAAAATGTGTTATGTGACATGTTAATGAGAATGTAGACATCGTTTTATGATCTTTCTAATAATTTTACATGTTAGAAAAATAGCAAATTATAGCAAAAAATTCTGCAAAACTAGTGTTCATTTGTATAGTTCCTTTTAAAATGTATCTCAGCTGATTCTTTTAATTCTATTATCTGTCTAATGATGTTACTTTTGACACAAATATCAAATTTCTATCCAGAATAATTATCTTACTGGCCATTCCATGACCATTTCACTCTTAAATACCCATCTGAAATTAAAAATCTCTTTTAACAGTAGGTTATGTTTGACCTTTTATAGAGAACATGCACATGATTCTGTAAGTATGCAACATCTGCTTTTGACTGGCATGCAACATTTTTATTAGAAATTCTAAAGAAATTCTAAATTTTTATTAGAAATATGCCTCAACATTATAACACTTTTGACACCATATTTGTTATCGTATATTATATACCAAACCTTTCTTTTTATTCAGATATAAATATTACATTACAATTAGACTGTATTAGTCAATAATATTGATTATGTAATATAAATTTAAAGAAAAATATGTAACTTTTAAAATTCATTTATAAATCTTTTAATTTCTAATCTGATTAGACATATTTTAACATATTTACTATTAATTATAGAAACAAGCTTCCATCTAATTTTCACAAGTTATTTATAGCACTAAACTTGCTGACAATATATAAATTACAAGTTTGAACATGTTTGTGACCTTCACCCTCGCAAGACCTAGCAGACTATGAAATGGCTGACATTCGCGAACTACCAGTGAAAGATTATTTCAGTTTTGTGTCATTTCTCAACTTCATCGAGACATTTCTGTTCCGTAACCAAAACTGATGTTTTATTTATTTATAAGCAACAATAAAATATATTATATATGACAAATGAAGTGAAATTCTTAAATAGGTCATTACTAAAGCAAAATGAGAATCACACTCAGGATTATCATTATGACTATGAGGATAGCCCGGATACGGGAGAGGCCCATCTGAAAATAGAAAACGCGCGCGATTTGCTATTTGAAAAGACATGGAATTATTAAATAAAGGAGATAACGTAATTATGATAAACCATCTCTGACAGTGTTTAATACATATATGTCTAAATAGTGTATCGAAACGTAATAGGCTAACAATGTTTTCAACGGATTGTTCGTTTAGGCTATCACAACAGCCGAACTACCTAACCCAATCTACTTCATAACGATTTGACCTTTCAGTTAACTACGACAGCTGTCTTACCCAATTCCCTCCACATAGCGTAATGTGTATCCAGAAATCCATATTTTATTGCATACATAACATCGTCATCGTTGTTGCTCCAGAAACAATCATATTTTGTAATTTGATCCAGTAGATTTTCCCGTGCAAATTTTGATGCCTCTGCTCCGCCATGTCCATCGAATATTCCGAAGTAAGCGAATTCATATTCCTTTCCACCACATTTAATAAACTGTGACGAATGAGTATCTTCCATATACCGTCTTCCACCCTGATCACAACTAACAGATACCCGAAGATTTACTCCTATTTTGTGGCTAGTCATTTTGTTCAAAGCAGAAGTCACCCAAACATTTTACAACGGCGGAAATACTACTTTGTATTGATTGGTTAATAATAGAATTGACCTAGGTCATATTTATTTATAGTTCGGTGGTTTACGTTTTTACTATTCGTCGAAATGATTTCTGGCGCTTCATTCAAGTTTGTTCTTTTATGATTTTTGTAATTTTGAATATAATTAAAAATTAAATAATCATGGATTTCCACTAGTTAATTTAATGCATTATTAAAATATTATGGTTTAGTTTTAGATATATATATATATATATATAATTTTTATTTATTTATTCATAAGCTAAAATTATCATCATATTTGAATACAAATTATTTGGTCTCCCTCCCTCTCTCTTAAGTTATAGATATATATTCAACTGGATATGATTTTATATACTATTCTAGTATCTCTTTTCTCTCTTATAGTTTCGCAGATCCATCTTATTTATTTTATTTTATTTTATTTTATTTATTTTTTATCATCATTGTAATAAACTCATAGTTCTGTTTATTAATTTTAGTGTAACTGTCAAGATCGAAACTAAAACATATCCATTTTTATCTTCATTTTTTTTTTTTATAATTATGAATGTTATTATTATTTTTTTTCTTCTCAAAAGGCATTTTTTGGTAGGTACAGATATAAGGCTTATAAAGTATAGCTGTAACAAAAGTCTTGAATATTATGTCTTTAACTGACAACTGCTGTTGAAGATCTGAAACACTTTTCCAGATTACCAATACTGGATAACACTGAGTACAGAACTATTCAAGAAATCACAGTATTATTACCTCGAGAATGGAATGTTTGAAAACTGCAAATTTAATAAGTTATATGAACCGTCACACAGGCTGAAGGCACTAATGCGAAATCATTTACCACTTAAGAACCACACACACAAAAACACACAAACAACGAAATTTTGATTTTAAATCATCGTGACATCAGAAATCCAGCTAAATGTTGAGCACTGATAATTTTCTGAGTCGCCTATTTCCTTTTGTTTATGATGAAGTTTATATATTTAATTTTTATTTTTATTTTTTTATTTTTTTATTTTTTGCTTTTATACTTTTTTTTTTTATTATTTAAAAAAAAATAATAATAATAATAAAAAAAATCCGTCTTAAATAGGTTGTTTTTCTTTCGAGTAAAGGGTTTTCGTTTATTTTTTATTTATTATTTTTCTCAGTTTTTTAAGCAGAAACATTTACTACATTGGCTGCATTAAATATATTTCTTGTCACAGTGACAAAGCATTCACATGATACTGCAAAGGGCAAATCTAATAATACAGTATTTATTTTATTGCCGACACGTTTAAAACTTAAAAAATAACTTATTAGCAAGAGCGGTATTAATTTATTATGCATTAATAAATACTTTTTTGTTTTTCTGTCAAGCCAGTTTTGTGTGACTGGCAGTCCTCTTACAGACGGTCTGAAAGGATGAAGTTGACGTGTCGCTCTCGTATTTTATTTTTGAAAAAGGACTTACCACGTCGGTGTGATAGCTTGCAATGACAGGCATCATATTTTTGTGCATTGTCCGGACTTAAAACCAGTGAGAGACAATGTAGTTTGTAATGATGTGGTGATATCTTACATTACCTTTGAATGACACCCTATACCCAAATGTTTGTGTTGTTAAACAAACAAAGTGTCTTTTCTCACGCCTTTGATTCAAAATTATAATAATATATTTCAAAAGCTTTAATACCGAATATTATACGTAGAAACAGTGAAAACGTAACACAGTCAATACAACGTATTTTTATTAAACATTTTCATTTTATTTTTAAAGGAAGACCAACTGCCTTGCCAACAAATTTAGAAATGCATAGTGAAATATGAAATAAAATTAACATCAGTGGTATTTACATATGGAATATTATGCATCGAATATCCACAGTGATCTGAAACATTACAATCTAAGGCAACTATGGGAATGAATATTTCCCATAACTTCCTAGTATGTTAAAAATATACAAATATTATCCATTATTTGCATCTGTACACATTGTAGAAAAATTGTAATATAGGTAGTGAATGCAAAATGAAATTTTAAATAGTAACAGTAATAAATAATTTCTACGTAACAATAAGAAATAAACTCTACATAACAATAATAGTAAATTACGTAAAAGTAAATATTGCACATGGGAAGCAGAGAATTTATAACTTTCTGGACTATAAAAGTTGTTAACAAAGAAAACGATTTGAGAGACTGGAACTCTGTTCCTTTTCTGGTGAACTTTTCACTATTGTACAGAAAAGCTATTGATTTTATCGGTTTGATTTGTCCATTATTTATATACATTTCAGAAACAGATATTAACGTCTTTGAAAGAAAGAAAATGGAATAAAAAATAAAGATAGAAATGAAACAAACAAGTTTAATCAAAATGATAGAAGCTTCACAAACATCAAAGAATTATATTATATATTAGAGGTAGATCTGAACAGGCTGCAAGCCATTAACTTCATTTTATTTATATTGATTTAATTTATGTTGCCTTGATGACAACTAAAATGTATTAATAAAAAAACCAACCAAAAACACAAAAACAACAACATTAGCGCAATATTATTTAGTCAGCAAACACAAAATTATCGATATGAACACTAAATTTAAAAGAAATTTGGTTTTTAATTATTCATGTGTCTCTCTGTGTGTGTTTGTGTCTATCGGCTACTTAATACTTTTTCTTTTAATTATTATTAATTTTTAATTAATAAGATATTTTGGGTTTTTTTTTCGTGCTTATTATAGCCTGAATGCGTTAAATATACTTACAAAATATTATTGATGTGTTTTAATTTAGCCATTAACTTTTTCACATAATAAAGTACCAGAATGTTATTTATAACTGACAGTGATTAGAAACAGAAAATGACATTCCTGCATCATCATCATCGTCATCATCATCATCATCATCATCATCATCATCATCATTATTATTATTATTATTATTATTATTATTACAACTAATGAACAGAAATTAATTTCTTTCTCTCTTTAAGACATCTTCGTCACATAAATTATGAAATTGCAAAATAGTGAGGAATCAATGATAACTGAATTCTGTTACAACATGAAACTATCGAAATTTTTGATGTGAGCTCTGTGAGCATACTGTTTTAAAAAGAGTACCTAACATTTTTATTTTTATTTTTTTTTTTTTTTATTTTTTTACGGGATTTTAAAAGCGTCATGCCCTAGTTTCATCATCCCTGCTACAAGGTATTTTAAATAAGATGAGTTGAAAACTTTCTGAAAGTAATTTTTGACCGAATGACATATGTATTAAATACTGCAAAAGTTGTTATAGAAATATAATTTCTAATTAAAAAAGAAAGAAAAAATGTGTGTATAACAATTACAAATTAATAACAAAAATAATCAACAAACTGTGGGGAAAAAATCAATAACAACATGATTTATTCTGACATTCATCTTTGTTTTCGAAAATCACAACCATTGCAAAAAGGAATATTTTTTAACAGATTCCAGCTAAACATGTCTTTTATTCGTATCTGATGTCCTGAACCATAATATTATTAAAATTGTTACACCACAGGCATTTTTGAATTTTTTTCTCTTTTCATACCAAATTCTCTTTCACAATTAACAATGCTTAATACAAATAAAGAAATAAAAAGATGTGGAAAAAATTAAACTTTCTTTATTCAGGTTGTATGACTATAATTGCTAAAAGTAAATATCTAATTCTTACACCAACCCTACATTCTGTAAATTGTGTCATGGTGCTGAATTGCCTATAAGGCATATTCTTCTCAAATGTCCTCTTAATAAGATCAAGCAAAGAAAAATGTGAAATTATAAAGTTAATATTTTGAAGCAAAAAGCACCATGACACATTGTTTTTGTTATTTTTTGTGCCACCGATGTCATACACTTTTCTTAGTGAAATGTTTTTAGTTTTAAGACGATTGATCCCATATGCTATGATGTTTCTGAATCTACATCCTTCTCTTCAACTGGTGATATTCCACGAAAAACCTTTTAAAAAAAAAAAAAATTGTTTTTAAATATTATTTTTTTTTATATACAAAAAAAGTCTATTTGTCTATCTATCTATCTATGTAATTATATTATGTAATATATATATATATATATATATATACCTTTTGAAAATAACAAGGGGACGTTTGGCAGTCTGTGTTATAAATGTTTATATTTTGAAAATGTAGACT
Organism: Chrysomallon squamiferum; assembly: GCA_012295275.1. NCBI lineage: Eukaryota > Metazoa > Mollusca > Gastropoda > Neomphalida > Peltospiridae > Chrysomallon > Chrysomallon squamiferum. The sequence goes on from CM022671.1 coordinate 12,600,729, forward strand.
CAAGATAATCACGGGATAACGCTAGTCACTATGGAAGGCCCAAAAGAGAGGTAGGTATAAAAAGTTAATTCACAGAATCTGTATGATGTGTGACCAATGTTAACGTTGATACAGGCTTGGCAACGGAAGACAAAACTTGACGGTTGAAAAAGATTTGTGGGACGGAGTTCCACATATCAATCAAAGCTTCTTCCAGTGGGCAAGCGTTACCATCTGATTCTGTTTACAACGTTTCATTTATTGCCAGACGTTCCTCTTGAGGTCACTGCGCGTCCATCAGAACTGTCCAGGTGAAACCTTGACTCATCTGGCCGCCTGAACTTTAGATGTTTTCGACACCATGTTAAGCGAGCCTGACGATGATGCGGATATGAATGGTCGTCGGGACCGGATGTTCTGTTTCTGGCACAACGATCCTGGCATTAATTGGTCTTAACCGAGGAATGGTTCGAGCTGTTAGACTGGCAAGTCAGGGGTGTTGCTCTGTTTTTGATATCTCCACAAATTTTTATCGTGTTTCGGTATATACCAAAATGGCGAGCAACTTCGTTTTGCGCCGTTCCTGCTTACAATTCCTGTTTTGGGGAAATATGTAGTATGTCGTAACTTTCGTCTTCTGTTAAAGAGAATATTTCACTGTTGCAGATGGGTAAGCATCATCGCGTATGTTTTTCAATTTAAAAAACAACGGGTGAGTATCATATGGCCCTAAAAAGGCAAAACACACCCTCCATGAAATCCTGTTCAAGGCGTGAACCATGGCTAAAATATCGGCTTTCATGAATAAATACTGATTTGTTTCCTTTCTCTAATTTTAAAAAATATGTAACTGTACGAAATATTATATCATGCACAATTACTTATGTATATATATATTAGGTCGGTATATGATTTGACCACAGACAAAATTAATACTTAAGTTTTGGTGGCTTTTAGTTTTAACATTATCCATGGATACTGAGTCATTGCAGATAAAAAAAAGTCTCCCAAAAGCTGATCCTGGGATAATTTCACGATGGCAACCCTTTCACCTTTCAATGTACTACAAACTTTTTACTAGTTCAGTTTAGATACTATAAGTGTATTATCAACATTGACATTATCCTGAGCAACAATTCCATCTATTTATTTCCTTATGTAGGACTAGTAGAGAATGGGTTATGCAATTAAAGTTTTTCTTTGTTTTGACCAGGTCCGCCTGGTCCCATTTCAGCCTAACTTCAGTCTTTTCCTTGTGCTGTTCGCTTGTTGTAAGTGCGCTTTTATTGAAATCCTCCGGTATGGCATTGTTTTCCATTGGAGATGACATCGTTGCTGCTAAATAATCTCACTGCCTCATGTAAAACTTCCAGCGCACGTGAAAGATATCATTAATGATAAGATCACGACCAAGACCAGCCCTGAATTTGTTTGCCCGAATTACATGCATTTCCTGAATGCATTTTGAGTCTTTGATTCAAGTTCCTTTTCATTTTGACTTTAGAGAGTTGAATGTCCAGCAGCAGCAAACAGAAGCAGACTTTCACCAACTGCAACAAGATGTCTCTCCCAGGAGCCCATTCAATCTGCCAGTCTTATCATGTTAATGTATGAAACCCATCATTTACTTGTCCTGGTTTGCTCATGCAACTCCAGTTTTCTCTGTTCAGTGGTTTAAATTCATTGTACGTATCAGGTTACTATCCATCAATTCAGTGATGAACAGGCCATTTTTCGACCAAAAATGATCTTAGAATGACCTTTGCACTGCCTTTCCAATCATCATGATCTTTATTGCATTTTCTATATAAATGAAAATTACCAAATAACAAAATGATGACTTTCAAATAGCTGTCCTTTGATGCATTGTAGATAAGAGCTGGTCAAATATAATGACTGGTGGGACTTTGGGTCTGTCTGCAAGATTATAAATTTAGGTCAAACAAACGAGCAAAGCCTTACAATTGACTGCTGTTTTAATGGTTTATCTTATCCCATTGCAGTGAACTTGTTAAATCGAGTAAAATGACGTCACATGGATACTTTTTGTTAGTGTAAATTTTTGTATAACATAGTTCATGCTTGTATAACAGTTCAACTTTTATGGCATTGTTTGCAGCAAATCTCATCAACAGCGTTAATGTAACATCACAAAGACGTAGATTAGTTTCTATAGACTTTAATATCATATTTCTTTATGTTGATAATATATTTATAGTGTCTAAATTGAACCAGCAAAAAATCTGTACTTAATTTCAAAATTATGCAAGTTACCCATGTTCACCTGGTCAGATTTTCGGTGACTTTTTTCTCCAATAATCATGGATAAAGTTAAAACCAAAAAACCTTTTGTTTGATGGGGTTCAGCCATTATTATTCATTCACTGACCTGGCATAAATTTATCCTAGCAAGATAAGATGATTAGATAAACTATTTTTGAGGGATGGGACCATTTCTGCTTTGATAATTTTACACATATATATTTCACAGTTACCTTTTTAGTTATTAAATACTAGTTCAGACCTTAAAAGGCCATTTTGTAAAAGGCTTTCATTTAAAAAAAAAACACCAAAAAACTTTTTTATTTAGAGCTATTTTGTCTTTAATGTATGGATTTTGTACATGACAATGAAATCAATTACCGTGAATCTACTAGTCTCAAGAATTGTGAGTTAAGAGATAAAATAATTTCATTTAATGTTTTTGTATTATTTATGATTGTTGTGTAAAAATAATAACTGTAAGAGACTATATATAAACTTTATCTTTGCAGGATAATTGTGTGTGTGTGTGTGTGTGTGTGTGTGTGTATTTACACACACAGAACACACACACACACACAATTTTATGTGGACTCATTTTGTGAAACTTCACTTCAAACTGAAGGAAGGAATTATTAGCCATTAAAACATTTTCTCTGAGTTTGCAACAATAACAAAAATAAATTTAAATATAATATAAAGAAATATTGTAATAAACAAAAATACCTGATGTTGCAGACTCTTTTGTAGTAAAGTTAATAAGTTCTCTTGCACTGCAGCTATTTTTTCAAGTCGTTCCAGACTGGCTGAATACAAATTTTCAAGTGACGCCTGAAAAATAAAATTGTGTATCACGTATATGTTATTGAAATGACATCATAAAAACCAGAAAAATGTCAGAAACACAAAGCAAATGAAGAAAACAGAAAATCAATATTTACATATTATCTTTTTATAACTGATTTGAAATGATAAATGAATGATTAATGATGATAGTGAAAAAATAACACAACATCAGTAGTAATAATAATAAGAAGAATAACAATAATAACAATAATAATATTTATTAATAAAAATAATAAGAATGATGATAATAACAATAACAAAAAACAGTAATAACATTAAAAAGTTAAACTGTTTTGCTTACCATTTTTGTTTCAATGATGCTACCAAGATTCTGTATTTGACTGCCTAGCAGCTGAGTGTCTGGTGTTGATGGAATGGAAGACGGAGGATGCTGAGGGATGATAGCTTCTGTTGTTATGTCAAACAGTTTTCTGTAAAACATACTTTCATACACACACCATACCAAATACAAACACATATACAGTTATTAAAGAAAATAACTGGATATCAGCATTATCAAATTAGAATCCTGAAAATAACTTGTCAGTGCCAGGCTGCATTCAGTATTCATCCTGAGCAGGATAAAGCCGACATCTTAAGAGAGTAACCAGTTATTTTTTATTTTTGTTTGTCCTTCAATACTAAACATTTAAAAAATTAAATCAAATTGACTGTTTTATTTCTCTACTCACATCTCTCAACAGTAGTAGAACAAAATATACTGATTTCAGTGTTGCCTACACATCAAAACAAAATAGTTGTTAATAGTTTATAAGATCTAAACCAGCAATTAAAAACCAAATAATACATTAAAAAATAATCATAAAATAAAATTTGTATCTAGTCATCAAACGTTGCCATTACGTACAACGATTGCAGGATATATATATATATATATATATATATATTAGATAACTTACATAAATTATCTTGTCCAGCATAAGCAAAATTTTTAATCTAATCACACTGTGGTTTTGATTTATCCGTTTGTTTATTTGTTTATTCGTTAATTTAATTATCACTGGCTTGACCAAGTTTAATTCATCTACACATTGAAACTGCTTTCTGTATAATTATAGTGCTAGACACATTTAAAAGAAGATATAAAGGATCACAAATTACATCTGTTGTAACTGAAACAAATTAGTATGTCAAACCTAGTGGGCGTCGTTTGTAGCGAATCCACAGAAGACGTGTGTTTTGGAGATGTCCCGTCATAGGTGCTTACGTACGATTTGATGCTGCTAAAAAATGGTAGAAATAAAACATCACAGTACTTATTAACATAATTAATTTTAATAAGTTATCAGTTCTAACAATAAAGGTTGTAAAATGACTATATCTTTTAATTCATCTATACAAATGTATGTGTGAACATATATATATATATATACATATACACACAGACACACACACACGTACACACACATGCATATATATCAAACTATTTCCATTTTCCATTTGTCGTTCTCTAAAGTTACAAAAAGTTAAAACATGATATGCTCCTTGTACAATGAATTTAAATTCCGAATAGACTTATGGCGAGTTTATTTAAAGTATACTTCAATTTATTTATTGAGTATATATATGTTTTTCCATTGGTCATAGGAATTACAGGAACATATATATTTAATCAAATACTTCTTTGCATTATGGCTTGTAGATTACTTATAGTTCTCGTTCAATTTTATTCATATTTCTTTAACCAAAAATTAGCTGTGCCAAACAGAAAGAAAAGAAAGCGGACACAGACAAATAAACTTTGAGAAGAAGAAACAAATAGTGGCCTAACATCAATAGGATATCAAAAATAAAAATAAAAATAAAAGGTAGGGGGTTTAAAAGAAATGCAGTCCCTCCAGTCCGGACGATCAGGGAAATACGTCCGAAGGATTCGGTTTGGCTTACCTATTGAAGGTTTTAGTTGTTCTCTTAGGCGACGGACTAGCGGAAGCACTTGTTGCAAGCACATTACTTGTCCGTTTCCTCGGAGACGTTGCAGTTCTGAATATTTCAGAAGCAACGCTCGACTTTGGGGAGACAGTCGCCGACTCTTTTCCTTTATCGTCTGCATCATTAGCAGAGGTTGCGTGTACAGATGCATAGTCCTTACTGCTTATCGTATCACAGCATGGCTCAGAGGCGCACGCATCTGTAGGTTCCGAGCACTCAGAAATAACATTTTCTATACAATACATTTCACGTTTGAAGACATCCCTATCTTCCGTTTCAACTGCCGTGTATCCTGAAGGTACTGGTCGGGTTACCTTAGCTAGGGCTAAGGGGAATTTATTAGACTCAGAATACTTATTAACGTTGCAATTATCTTCGGAAATCCAAGCCGTTTTATTTTCCAAATCAAACAAATCATCGCTCTTTTGCCTGCGGACTTTCCTGTGAAAAAAACGCCTTAAGGCACCGTATGTTCGATGGAAAATGCTAGGAGAATTGCTGTACGTTACTTCAGGATCAAACTGTTTAATTTCTGAAGAGAAACTTTGGGTTTTCTTTCTTGAATAAGCATTTGATTCGCGATCGCCATAGCCAGACACGGCATTGGGCAGTGCATTATCCAGCTGTTTCAACGGCTTGACGTTTATTCTGTGAGCTTCCACTTCTCTTAGCCTTCTCTGACCATAATCTCTAATGATCGACTGAAATGAGAGAAGAAAACAAAACAAAAAAATATTCGCTGTCACTTTCGTGCACAGTAACACAAGTAAATGGTTCATATCTTTAATATTTCCTGCTTAAAGACATTTATAGATAAGCTAAAAATATTAAAATGCCAAGAAACCCCAAATCATTTCACATTTTATTATTATTATTACTATTATTATTATTATTATTATTATTATTATTATTATTATTATTATTATTATTATTATTATTATTTTAAATATAATTAATTTTCTTCGGGGTTAAATCACAACAGTTATGGTGCTTCACCCTTTTTGAAAATCTATATTATATTCTCAGTTAATAAAATTAAAACTAAATATAAATGTAATAAACTTTATCTTTACATTTACGTTTGATGTGATAACGGATTGTACGGAAATAAATTAATATCTTTACCTCTGCATCCGGATGATCTTTCAATGCTGTAAGAACATCTTCACGTGAAACGACGAACAGTTCCGAGTACCCGACTGATCTGACATCAGCAGTACGTCTTTAAAAAAGAAAGTAAATAATACAATGAAATACTTTAAATAAAAAGGAAAGACTATATTTAATTAAAGTAGCTAACGTTCAATTTTTATATTTTTTTTAAAAAAAATACAAAAAATAAAGAAAGAAAAGAAAGAAAAAAAGAAAAGAAAAAGAAAAAAGGAAGAAAAGAAAGAAAGAAAAGAAAAGAGAAAAGAAACAGTGGCTCAGTCAGTCAATGAATTTTCATTTCGGGTCAAATAACGCACAACATTTCGTAAGTACATATATTTTACCTTTCATGTTTTGTTGTTTTTTTGTGTGTGTGTGTGTGTGTGTGTGTGTGTGTGTGTGTGTTTGGCTATATGTATTTATTTAGTAGCACTATAACTATGGGAGGCTCACTTTAAACCGTACATCACAGCAAACCCAATGTAGATAACCGTTGATTAGTCTTCTACGTTATCATTATATCCACAGTTACATCCCGTACGTTGTTTCTTGCAAATGTGGCTGAATATTAGTACGTACGCCACAGAACCTATGATTTACAGTCACTGCCCCGACAAATATATCCTGTACATGTACCTTTTGGGAAGGTTTAATCAAAAGTCTGTAGGCGGCATTTTACCGTACATTATAAATTAATATTACCGTTGCATTTGTTACTCTCTTTTATATCATTTAACCAAAAGCAAATGTCATGTATATTTTATTTTATAATATACGTCATGATGTTTGGTGTAACTGATGCCCTTGTATGTAATAATAAAAAAAAATGCCTTACTAAAAAATAACCTTAATATATGTAATTACATCATTATACATAATGTAACTGTTGTAAGCAATGCTAGTAGCCATTTTTAAGTTGTACAAATAATAAATAAAGGCAGAAATAAGAGGTAACATGTACGTTACACAAAACAATGCATCATGACAAACGAAATAATGATGTATATTACAGAAAAATAATATAATAAAAATGAGGTATGTAAGAGTCAATAATAAATTATCCTGCCAAAATAAAGTATAATTGTGTATGAAAAGGAAACATGTTATCAAAAAGAACTGATGCATATAGTACTAGCTGTAGTAACAGATTAACTGATATTGTTGTAATAGTCAATAATACCTCATTATACATTAATATAATCGATTGATGTATGTTATGGTCAATAAAAAGACACAGTGCAAAATGTAACTGATCCTTTTAAAATTCCAGAATACACGAAATATGTGTAACAGACCGCTGTGCGGTATACAATTAACTGATACAGATGAACGTCAGTACGACATCATAATTCACACACACACACACACACACACACACACACACACACACACACACACACACACACACACACACACACACACACACACACACACACACACACACACACACACACACACACACACACACACACACACGTACACACACACACACACACACACGCACACAAATATTCAGTATATATGTGCATAAAAAATGAACCTAGCGAATTTAATTTTTTATCAGCCGAATTTGTTTAATCAGGAGCCTGCAGAAGAAATTCGATAAAGTAATATCTGATTTATATTTCATATTTCTGTTTCACAGACAATAAAATTTAAAAATGATGAAAAATAACATAAAAGATAACAAAACACTAGCTCTAATCTTTTAATATTTTTCTAAAAATAAGGGAGTGGAAAAATCCACTTTTTAATTATACTGTTAACAAAATTCTTCGTAAACTACGCACGTAAACAGCTGGATTTGCTTGATTTCTGAAATCCGGAAATTCTTCACACCTAACCTCTGTTTAATGCGTGTTTGTATGAGTATTACTAACCTCTGTGTAATCTGTGTTTATATGAGTTTTTCTAACTTCTGTGTAATGTGTTTGTGCGAGTGTTTCTAACCTCTGTGTAATGTGTTTGTGTGAGTGTTTCTAACCTCTGTCTAATGTGTTTTTGTGTGAGTGTTTCTAACATCTGTGTAATGTGTTTGTATAAGTGTTTCTAACCTCTGTCTAATGTGTGTTTGTGTGAGTGATTCTAACCTCTGTGTAATGTGTTTGTGTGAGTGTTTCTAACCTCTGTCTAATGTGTGTTTGTGCGAGTGTTTCTAACCTCTGTGTAATGTGTTTGTGTGTTTCTAACCTCTGTCTAATGTGTGTTTGTGTGAGTGTTTCAAACCTCTGTCTAATGTGTGTTTGTGCGAGTGTTTCTAACCTCTGTGTAATGTGTTTGTGTGTTTCTAACCTCTGTCTAATGTGTGTTTGTGTGAGTGTTTCTAACCTCTGTGTAATGTGTGTTTGTGCGAGTGTTTCTAACCTGTCTAACGTGTGTTTGTGCGAGTGTTTCTAACCTCTGTGTAATGTGTTTGTGTGTTTCTAACATCTGTGTAATGTGTATAAGTGTTTCTAACCTGTGTGTAATGTGTGTTTGTATGAGTGTTTCTAACCTCTGTCTAATGTGTGTTTGTGTGAGTGATTCTAACCTCAGTGTAATGTGTTTGTGTGTTTCTAACATCTGTGTAATGTGTTTGTATAAGTGTTTCTAACCTGTGTGTAATGTGTGTTTGTATGAGTGTTTCTAACCTCTGTCTAATGTGTGTTTGTGTGAGTGATTCTAACCTCAGTGTAATGTGTTTGTATGAGTGTTTCTAACCTGTGTGTAAGGTGTGTTTGTATGAGTATTTCTAACCTCTGTGTAATGTGTGTTTTATGTAAAACTCATTGAGTATGCTCTCTGTGTGAATAAACGATATGTATATGTTTATGCTGTTATCCCACGATCATGACACTGCATCGTTGAAAAAGTTTATATTTTTGAAGAACAATTAGCACATATTAAGAAAACAAGAAAATAAGATACCCGAAACCCGAACATAGATGTATAAAATTTGGCAAATGGAGAAAAACCGACATTAAATAACATATTTGACTTCTCTCTTCTGATATAATTTTTTACGTTATTCTCTCACTAAACTTTCACATTATCGTCAGTAAATGAAATAATTCGAAGACTGACTTTCTTAGTATAAGTCAAACATCAAATTCACATCACAACTGTGTAGTTCATCCATACTGAATGCTACTGAAGAGTGAAAGATTGAAAAGAACTGCATGGGGTTAAAATAAAATGAAAATTATTAAATAAACGTTTTGGAAACGTACCGCATCGGTGGAATCATTGTCAGTTACTGATGAAATCGATTAACGAACAACACGACAGATGGAAATGTACTGGTATCACAGACAGAAAAATGGAATTCTGGATCTAAGAACATGATATCAGTTTAGTTCAGCTGCATTTATCAAACTTAGTTGATTGTTTCAGCGATAATACGTGCATTCTGACATTCAGATAATGAAAATTTGACATCAGAAATATGTATTATCTATTATCTTCTGATTTATCTGAGAAAATGTCAGGGCTGTAATTTAGAACTACAAGTGTTTGGATACAGCAGTAAGTATATGTGCGTTTAACGTTAGTATATGTTGAGCAATCTGCGTCGAGTGGTATACAAATGTAAACTATAAAATGTAAGTCTTTTGGTGTGAATTTCCGATTTAAATGGCGTCCTGAATAATATACTATGCTGATTTTTAAATGTGTCGAAAAAATCTGAAAGAAAAAATGCGGTTTCTCACGATGATTTCATTAAAGCACATCTAAATTGGAAAGGAAAGGCAAAAGCAAATAAATCACATGATCCCAGACTCATTTATGTTTGGTCGTAATGCCAGACACAAATGAAACGTAGCCAGACCTGAATTTTATGTTGTTTTGCTATGTCTGTTTTTTCTTACCGAATGATTGGTCCATAATATAAAAGTTTGTAAACAAAATCAAACTGATCCAAATACTTTTTCTTTACAAAAAGAGTTAAAAAAAAAAAAAAAAAAATAAAATAAAAAACGTTTCAAGTTTTGGCCAGTATTCATCTTCTGTAAAGAGATAAATGAAACCATAACGACATTACCTGTTTATTCCTCCATCAAGGTTGAGTATTCCGATTTCTCCAAAGAAATCTCCCGCTGCCATTCTTTTAAGAACTACTCCATTAGCGCTGTAAGTACGAATCAACATTAAATACTAGGGGTAAAAGAAAGAATATTTATTTATTTATTTATTATTATTATTATTATTATTATTATTATTATTATTATTATTATTATTATTATTATTATTTATAGGAAATGTCGGAAAAAAGATTTAATAATATCAAAACGCTTAAACCCTCTCTGATTTCAAATATCTTTGAAAAGTCATAACTTCATTTCAAATTATTGTAAAGATTATATTTCGTATCTTTATTTAAGACAACATTAAAAACTGTCCAGAAACGTTAATATATCTTTCATGGGAGATGTCAGATGTTATTATTAGTCAATGTTTGTGAGAAGAAAGTGTATATTTGTTTCACAGGACATATCAAAGTATTATTAGTCAGTAGTATCTGTCTGTATTTGAAAACTAAACATATCTAGACTTGACTACTAAATATGTCTAGATTAAAATGTTAAATTTGTCTTGATTAGAATATTAAGTACGTTTTGATTAGAATATTAAGATATCTAAATTAGAAAATTAAATATATACATAGATTAGAAAATTAAGTATATATTTCTTAGAATATTACGCTGGTTTAGATTGTTTTAGGTTCGAAGATAAAATATAGATCTAGTTTGAATGTAAAAACGTAAGATGATAATTTCAAACTAACGTTTCTTATAAATCTGTATACAAAACTTTTTTTTTTTTTTATTAATTTTTTTTTTTTGGCGATTGATGTAGGCGAGCAAAATGTGTGAATGTTTATAATATAACTTTGTCACATGTTTCACTTACAATAAAACGATTCCGATATTCTTTCTTTCTTTCTTTTTTTTTTGTTTTTTTATTATACTTTAATATAATTTATTTTTATCCATCGTACATAATACATTATAATTCACGAATCATTATTTTTCTTTATTTAAATCTTCATAATACAACTGATAAGGAAAAAAATATTTTTCTGGCTGTAAGCAGATGTCACTTGGATTACATTTTGTCAGAATAGTGCAAATATTACATGGAAAAAAGAATGTCATTTGCAAAACAAAATAATAGTAGTAGTAGTAGTAAAAGAAGAAGAAAAAAAGAAAAAAGAACAATAATTTACGTGATGCGAATTAGTCAACAAAATAATAAAAACTTAACTTTTACTGAAAGGAATGTCAAAAAAAACGTAAAACAATATCAAAATAAAAAAAATAAAAAGTTGAAAAAAAAGGTCATTTTTAATTATTATATAAATACATGAATTGTGCCTGGTTCTGAAATTGAAAACAAATTTAAAATTCTCTTTTGAATGTGAAATACAAGGCTGATCTAAAATTCAAACCTGATGACTTCTACCATTCCATCAGCTACAATAAACATTTCTCTAGCCACCTCGCCCACGCGACAAATCAGATCGCCGGGTGTGAAGATGAACGCTCGCATCTTGAGTACCAAATCGTGCAGAAACTCGGGCTGACATTCTTGGAATATAGTTACCTGAAAAACAATTCTTTTAAATATTAAAACTACTAAATTAATTTATATTTAAATTAATCTAACAAGAAGAAGGATAAAACTATATAATAATACAAAAAAATAATGAGAAAGTCATGCACTATTTCAAATACTCATATGCACTAAAACATTTTAAAACCAGATGCACACACATATATGTACATATATATATATACTCACGCACACACACACATAAACACATACATACATACATACATATATATATACATACATACGTACGTACATTATATACATACATACATACATACAAGAGTACATAGACATTAAAATACAAGTAAAATCGGTTAAAATTAAAAGAAATAATTAAGCAGCTAAGTCTTCAAACAAAGCAAATCACACTTTAAAAACAGGGTCCAGATTTTAAAATGGTATCACGTTCGCCAGATGTCTCCCTGAAAATTACAGTTAATTACTGTCTGTTCCACTGGATACGTAATATATAACTGAACTTAATTCTTTGATCTCTACAGCAATGTTTACAAGGTGCATAGTTTTATATTTAAGTTAAGCTTGCCTTTAAGATAAACAGCAATAATGAAAAGTATGAATGTTATACATCGTTTTGAAAATAAAATTAAACAAATATAAGAAAAAAACCGAAAAGATACAAAAACAACAACAGCAAAAAAAATAAA
>CM022671.1:12618177-12645677 GCA_012295275.1 Chrysomallon squamiferum
TAAAAATCAAATATCATTTCTCAATTAAATATTTCCTGTGGACTGTTTTCTAATAAAATTTTATTTAAATTAAATTGATTCAGTATGTTGACTATTCGTAATATAATTTAATTCAACATAATTTAATTTAATTCAGAGTAATTTGATTTATTCTCCGTAATTTTTTGTACCTGTTTATTTTTTATCTTTATTTTAAATTTATCCATGGCCTCAGGTTCATCGGGGTTAAATGCGTGCAGCAATATCGATATAAAAATGTGTTAATACTATTTACGTGTTCATTTATTATATATTTGTTCATGTGTTTCCTATTGATATATGTTTTCACACATGATTATTAGAAAGTGAATGATATGTTTATTTTATAGATACATTTCTGACTATATCGTGTTATAATACAATTAAAAAGTTGTAAATAAACGTGAAAAATATAAAAGTAACTCGGCAAACGTCTCACCAGTAATCTTTCAAATTCCTGCCTGCTCGCATTGCGGTTGGTGATTATATTTCCCACTTGACCTGGAAAACAAATTAAATTACATACAAAAAGTTTTCAGACACACACACACACACACACACACACACATATCATTTGCTATAAGCTGTCTTTATTTCTAAAATAACAATATATTTCTACAAGCATTTCCTGCTGAATCGTAAATACTTGTTTTTTATACTTGTTTCGTCTTATATTATTTTTTAATTAAATCATATCCCTATGCGTGCCGAGTTTTATTTTTTTTACATTTTTTATTTTATTAAATTTTAAATACTTATATATATTATTTGATTTCATTTTAATTTTTTTTTTTTTTTTTTTTTTTTTTTACTTTCGCTTTTATTTTGCTAGCAAATATTGCAGTTTACCCAGTCAAAATAAAGCATTATCCTCGGATTAGTAGAATTTATTAATTAAAATCACTGACTAAAAAACACCAAACGAACGAAGTATAACGAGTTTATTTTTTTCTTTATTTCTTTTTTATTATTATGTTTTTTCTTTCACTAAGGACTAGAAAATGTGTAACATAATTGATATTCTACTTACCAACGATTGTAGCGAAGATAAAAACTCCAATGAGATAACTGACTATTACAAAAACATATCTGAAATTGAAAAGAAAAATATGTTTTACACAATCTCTTCTTCGCGAAAAGTATTAAGAAATAAGAACAACGTCACGAAAATATGTATTACTGAGCACAGTGTTTGCATATTCCAGTCTTCTAAATAATTACCATGTCATTACACATGCGCATACAAAATAAAACAAAAAAACTCAACGGTCTGAAATAAATGATCGGAACAGTTTTTATTCAGAGAAGTTCCTATTATTCCAAGTATGATGATATTTATATGTTGAAAGGAAACATCTAGAATAAAAACACTACCAAAGGTATATTATCAGTATAATTCTAACTAATATTATCACTATATATGTGTGTAAAAAGAATGAATATACAAAGTGTTTATTTCAAACGCCATAACAATAAACAGACACATCAAATTAAGAGACAAAAACACCACATTCGCCAGAAGTATTAGGAAAACATGCCCCATTGTCATTAAAGATAAGTGAAATCTAGAGAATGTAATTCTTTGAATGTGAGTTAAAAGTACTAAAGACATTGCCACTGTCTGTCTGGATATTTTGTATTTGAAAAATGTAAAGAATTTAATCGTGCATCATTAAGTGTTAATTATTAAAAATTTATTTAATAATGATATTACAATGAACACCACGGCATCCACGCCATTGACAACGCTTATTAATTAGTAGTAAGTTTTATATTTACATACACACCTTCCCATACAAAGAATATTACTCAGATTTTTGTACAATTTTCTTTTAATAACGGCAAACGCAACCCGTGCAAATACCAAAAGCTTTGTTATAATATTTATTAATAGCTCAGATGAGATTCACTGATGTCTCAACCAGACAATGCACAACAACCTAATGATATCTGAATTAGACAGAATCTATAACAAGACTACTATAGTTTCGGGCATTGATCATTTTAATAAATCGAGCAACTAATGACATTCAAACAATAATTTAAGAAAGTTTACATATATGAAGAATTGATTATTTTATTTTTCATTTATTTTTTATTTTTTATTTTTTCATTTTCAGTAAGCATTAACACAATTAATGTTCCTGTTTCTTTTGCTGTCCAGTTTACTGTAATAACAATATGTAATGACAGAAATTATTATGGTTATAAATTGAAAAAATAATAATAAGAAGAGCCAAAATGAATTGCAGCAAATAAATTTTAAAAACAAATCAAAGAAACTAACAATATAAAAGAAAAATCGGGAAAGATTAAAACTGAATTAATATTTTTAAAAGTAGGTAAAAACCGATCCTGAATTCATTTGCATTCAGTGCCATTAAAACAAAAATAACAAAACCTTTCTCATCTCAGGTTTACTTTATTTATGTCAGAACCAGCCGTCGAACAGATAAACTTCATTTCAGTAAAACATCAGAAATTCACGTTATGCACGTTAAAATACAACGTTATAACCCAGCACGAAATATTAAACTAATTAAAATAACATGAACCTTTCCCTACTTCAGACGGCTTTTTTTTTTTTTATGTCAACCGAGCATTTGTAAATTATGCTGATACATAAAGAATCTTAAATTTAATATGCTTGATATTGTTATAACCATTAAAATAACGAGTGGGGAAAAATAATTAAATTAAATAGAAAATAAGTCGTAAAAATAAACATTTAATAACTAGAAGTAGCCACCAACTTTACACTAACAATAACAAGAAAGAAGAAGACATAAATATGTATGTTTAATATTATTTCTATAATTTTGATCTATGCCCACTGTTCACTAACTGGATGATACATTGATTAATCAAGTATAAATTATTTTTATCGTAATTTCAAATTTGTCATCCTTAATTCTTTCACCAAACTATATTGTTCTTATTATCTAGCTTTTGTTTTCATATATGTATCTTAATACCCTATTTCACTGTGATGTTATGTATATATGTAGGTATCTGTGAATCCAGGCTCTACCTTGCTACTGCTGAGAATCTAACTCGAAATATAGATCTAAATGTTTTTCATAGCCTGATCACATCTAAAACCGGCGCTGTATTTATCTGTATTAAAAACATAAAGAAATTTGTAAAGTTCTATGACCTCTTGCCACGACTGAGTCAAGATAAATGGATTACCATAACTCCAGACACCTTCTTCTACATTTTGTACTTCCTTACGATTTTTCATCAGGTTTAAGCTGTTAAAATACACAAATTATCCAGATGTCTAAACTCTACTAAAGCATGGTGATGGGTCAGCCGGTGTTGTCCCATTTGGTCGAATTCTGTTGTATATATAACTAGAATTAAAAAACTTAATATTTTTTACAAATTCTGTTGCAGCCTACATATGTAATTTCTCAAATAATTTACTTAAAAATTATGAAATGCTGTATTTATTTATTTTTTAAATATTCATAACCAAACAACATAACTATGAATCATCGACCAGCTATTTATTATGACTGTAAAGGTTAAAAAATAAAACATTTAAATTAAATCCAAGTACCTCTTACAGTGCCAAAACAGAATAACGAATCGCTAATAAAGCTTTCCCAAGGTAGTAGAATCTGTGACCATTTCTAAGTACTAACATCAGTCTATAGATCATCTTTGTCAGCGTAGGTTAAGTGTTCCATTATGCGCTCCAACGGAAGAAAATGTCATGAACACAAGGAACGTTATTAACACCGTGTTAAAACGACTGACTACAGCGTTACACAACGTACTGACTGGAAATAGTCCATACCGGCGAGTTGGTTTGGTTTTTAATACTTGAATAGCACACAAGTAAATAATGGCTAAATAAATATATAAATGTTTTTATTCTACGTAGCCGTGTAAGTTGCTATATTGAATGTGTTAATAATAAAAAAGACCACATATCAAAAACAAATAGCAAAGAGCAACAATGTTTATAGTTTGAAAATCTAGCAGTACGTCATGAACACTTTCTTAACACTTTCCCTGAAACAAAAACAAAAAATAACAAAACATTTGTTTTACTTTTTTTACTTTTTAATTGTTATAAGAGAAAATTAATATTGATTCTTGAAAATATTTCTCGTTATCTCTATTTAAAATAAACCTAAGCATGCAGAAATCATTCTGAGCTTTCAGCAAAGGAAGTAAATACACCTATACATTCAGATGTATATGAATCTACTTCAAACATCATTAACGGATTTAATTATGTGAGTGTATGAGAGAGAGGGGGGAGGGAGCGAGGGGGGAGCGAGAGTGTGTTGTAATGAACTACATACTAAACTGTACAGCAAACTATATCACAAACTAAATAGTATGGCAATGTGTGGTACTATATCTCAAACTTAAGTGTTGTAATATATCGCAAACTAATGTGTTGTAATATCAGAAATTAAACTATACGACAGTTTGCTTTAATATATCTCAAACTAATGTGTTGTAATATCAGAAATTAAACTATACGACAGTTTGCTTTAATATATCTCAAACTAATGTGTTGTAATATCAGAAATTAAACTATACGACAGTTTGCTTTAATATATCTCAAACTAATGTGTTGTAATGTACCACAAACTAAATTGTGTTGCAATGTGTTGTAATATATCTCAAATTAATGTGCTGTAATATCACAAACTAAATTGCGATAGTGTAATTGTAATATATCTCAAACTAATGTGTTGTATTGTATCACAAACTAATGTGTTATAATGTATCACAAACTAATGTGTTGTAATGTATCACAAACTAATGTGTTGTTATGTATCACAAATTAATTTGTAGTAATGTATCACAAAGCTGTTTGACACTGACAGCTATATGCTCTGACCAGGTTGAGAGCCAAGACAATTCATTAACAGTGCAGGCTGTTACAAGTATTTTCAAATATTTTATTATTTACGAGAATTTGATGCGCAAATATTTGTAATATGAAAGCAAATATGTAACACTTCAAAAAGTGTATGCCATTTCAACACTTAGGTACTATAGTGTTTATTTACTTACATACTTTCTTTCTTGTTTACTTATTTATATTACACTATATTAAAAAAAAAAATTGTTTATTTTAGAGCAATTAGCCATTTTTAATTTTCATATTTTATATTCTTTATATTGTTATACATGTTATTATTATTATTATTATTATTATTATCATCATCATCATCATCATCATCATCATTATTATTTTGTCCACAAAAGCATTAACGCTTTCTTGTTCAAAGTGTATATGGCGATGATTATTTTGGAAAATACTTACAACAAACACTTAAAAACAAAAAACTGAAATACTTTTGTTATAAGCAAGTCATCCATACCATAAAATAATTTTTGTTAAACTGTATTTTAAAATTACAAAGCAAAAGCAATTAGTCATATAAGATAAACATTTGGTATTAGTAACGCTCGATATAATTCGTCAGTAAAATATATATATATATATATACAGGTTAACATTAAAGTGCCAACGCCATTACAAAACTGAAATAAATATTTTTAAAAATATACAAATGCATTAAGAACTATTCTATTTTTTATTCTTTTTTCATATTTAAAAGTAAAAAAAAAATTAAGACAAAAAAAAAAAAATAAAGTTAATTGCTAAAAATAATGTTAATGTTCATGAAAATATGATACAGCAAATGTTTAGTTTAAAGATTTTAAATACATATATTTATTTCAGATTTTTTTTCGTATTTTTCTCTTTTTCTCAGAATGCAATGTTTATATTCTGTAATATTCTAAAGACGTAAAAATGTTGATGGTAATGTTGCAAGCACATGATATTTTTAAAGAAATCCTTTTGTATAACTTTTGATGTCTTTCAGTAACGTTTTTCTTTTTCTTTAATGTGTACTGTATTAGATGCATTTATGATTGCATATATAGCAATAATATCATTACCAGTTCTGTTTTTCACTTTTAATAATCTGAACATTTTCATATTTTTAAACTAAGCATGTAAAAAAAAAAAAACCAAAACCCAAACAAACAATAATAATAAGAATAAGAATAATAACAAAAATAATGACTACAAAAATAACAATAATATAATAATCATACTACTACTACCATTAATACCACTACTAATAATAATGACTATCATCATCATTATCATTGGGATTAAAAGGTATAATTAAAATTGGCTAATATGTATTTAAGTTGTCAGTATGGTTATAAAGCAACACAAAATTTCATAGTCATTCTGTATTTACTTACTGAATATTTGTGAAATGCCAGCTGCAACAGAAAATACATTTGTGCAGTATACTGTACAGAATTTCGTCATTTTACGTGTTTATAAACATGTTAATTTTACAAATGAAATATTTTTATTTAAATTAAAAAATTCATTAATTTTCTTCTCTTTTTTTTCAATTATTTATTTATTTATTTATTTATTTATTAATTTGTTATTTTGTTATGTTAAAACAATTTTTTAATGAATTATCAGAAAAAGCAAACAGAATCTGAAACCCACAGGTTACAAGATTCGGTAAAGATCCAGTATGTTTAATATGTTTTGTTTCGATATTAAATTTGAATGGAAATATCAAGAATGGCTTAAGTGTGTAAAACAAATTCGTAAAACAACATTCAAAATCGTATCTCAGTACAAAACAGAATCCAGTGTGTATTTCAAATTAATCAAACTCATAAATTCTTTCAGTGCAACGCTATTATATTGTTCACATCGACTTATTGGTGGTTAACCGTTACGTCAGTTAATGTTACTTGACGTACTACTTCTACTACTACTACTACTACTACTACTACTACTACTACTATTATTATTATTATTATTATTATTATTATTATTATTATTATTATTATTATTATTATTTTAAAACTGAACGTTCAAACAAATCTATCATTTATATATGTAAATCTAAATGTTATATAGTTATATAAATATATTTTCAACTCGGTTTGGCATGCAATTCTCCTAATCCCTGGCAAAAATCAGTCAACGACAGCCACACTTTATCAATTATCTGAAGCATGTTAAACATCATTTTATATGTACAGATTTCTTTTGTTGTCAAAATGTGAGACATATGCCTATCCGTCACAGCATGACAAAATACAGATACTTTTGAAAAAAGCAACAAAAATAAGACCGGTAAAAAAAAAAATATATGAAATGATATGAAAAATGCTACAGTTGTAGAAAACGCTACAGACGAAACAAACTGTACGTATTAGCATTCAGAATGGAAATGGATAAGATTTAATTAAATTTAAATTAAACTGGTTAAATAACATATGCCGTTCAAAAATAGATATGGAGTAATTTAATTTTTGTATTTTAATATAGATGCCTCACTATTATTGATAATGCTACAGCTGTTATACCTACTATTAGTACAACAGCTACTACAATGAAGATAATAATATCAGAATTTCTACTTGAACTACATAAATTAATTATTTTAATATCTGGGTGAAAAAAAAAAAAGAAGATTATTATGGTTTCGTAAGAAGCTAAAGAAAACTTAATAAACTAAATATTTAGAAAGAAATCTAATAATAAAATTATACAAATATTAATACAGAAAACGACTAGTCATAAATTACAAGTAGCATTAAAACATGCAATTAACACACTGTGCAGTAGCAGAGAGAGAGAGAGAGAGAGAGAGAGAGAGAGAGAGAGAGAGAGAGAGAGAGAGAGAGAGAGAGAGAGAGAGAGAGAGAGAGAGAGAGAGAGAGAGAGAGAGAGAGAGAGAGAGAGAGAGATGTATATGTTACAGAAATTTTATTAATCGAATCTATTCCACGTCTACTATTACAGTGTTTTTATTAATATTAAATATCAAAATATAACATTAGTTAAATAACTGTTAACGTTAGACAACATTTGCAACTCTAAAATAAATAATTCCTTGAGACATATGTTACTGAACTAAAACAAAACAAAAACAAAAACAGATCATCTATAAACATCAAAAATAGATACACTGATAAGCAGAGTATCACAAAAGTTTAAATAAAACAAAACAAACAAAAACAAAACATAATAAGAACAAACACCACAGCAGAGTATTTTCTGAACAAGCAGACTACAAAAGCATTTCTTCGACAACATTGACTGCGGCATATGTGTGTTTATGTGTATGGGTGTATATTGTATATGTGTGTGTATGTTTGTGTGTTTGTCTGTGTATGTGAGTTTGTATGTGTGTGTGTGTTTGTGTGTGCATATATATATATATATATAAGCATTTAAAAACACGAATTTTTGTGATAATCATAATCGTCTATTAAGTGTGTTAGGTGAATTATTTTCATCCTTCGAGACAATTTTGGACAGTGTTGTGAGCAAACAAAAAGGTAGAATTGTCTGTTTTGTTTTTCATCAGTACTTTTTAATACAATAGTATTTATAATGAATGTTAAAAACTAATGTTTAATATAATGGTTTTCTATTAATCTTTTTGTCCTTTTATTTAATTACTTATTTGATTGTCAAAGGTAACTATGAAATATTTAAAGAAAAAAGAAGATGACGCGTTTTATTACCTCGCTGTTAACTTTCACGAAAATAAAATAAATAATTTAAAAATTTCATGGAGATGTGAAGTGTGACTGTTATGGCTTCAAGGCAACAATTTAAAGTGCATATGTAAAAAGACTCAAAAAAAAAAAAAAAAAAAAAAAAAAAAAAACATGCATGCGATATTGTTTACTAAAAAACTTACACGCACTTTGCAACAAGTAGTAAATTCAGTCCTGTCTTTGGTGTTTTACAACATCAAACCGAACAACTCCTCGCCACAGTTGTAATAAATCGCGTTTAACTCAACGTTAAATGATAAGGTTGTATAACTTTCAAAAGTTTAACGCTGCTGGAAACGGTGTGCAAAGGTTATTAGAAGATAACTGTGTGAGATGACGATATGATACGAATGATTCCTTAAATCTAGATTCTAAAACACAATAGCAGGCGAAGGGTAACGGGCCAACTTGTGAGACAACAGATTTGTCTTACATTAAAGTTTTATGAATGAAAAAGCCCAGTCTCTATACTTGTCTCTATATGGAGTAGTAAATACATAAAACAATCAAGTCGGCGAGCCTCTATAGCCTATCTGTGGGAAGGTAGAGTCATTAGCAGGAACAACTCACTGAATGGAAACAGTTTATTCTCACGTATTATTATTGAAGAAATCTAAACATTGTTAAAATTATAAAGTCTTTTTGAATTATCATTAAAAACTATCATCTTTCATAAAGATTGCTGACTGCTACAGTTGGTAATGCAGAATTTCTTTTACATTCATCTTCCCTCACGGCGGCTCCGATTATTGCTTTATTTTATCGCAGTAGTCAGTTTTAAACAACATATGAATCAGTCAGCAAAGTGAAATTCAAATATTTTATCATTCATTCTTTTTTATGGTTTTGAAATTATTCAAATTTTACATTCTAATACTGAAATGTCTGGTCATTCCAAGAGAAATATTTTCATGCATTTCAACTATTGGCAAATATTTACTATTATCAGTAATATAGTTACTTCCATATCGATTTTTCTTCTCTATAGTATATTTTCGCCACTGTTTCACAACTTGGACTGAGTTTTATATTTCTGTGTTTTGACCAAAAAAAATTCATACATTTTTTTTGTATTCGGCTACATGTGACCAATGCAGTTCATAATCATCAATCACTGTATGAGAAATAGGATAATATTCAACTGTTTTTCTGAAATAAAATCAGTGATCTCTTCATTTTAGTATAAATTAACCAATCAAGAAAACAAACGATGTGATGATATAATCGAGTTAAAATTAATCGTATTAGAGTCAGAGTCGAATGGCAGCTAGCATTATCTTGTTAGTATTTGTTCCATATCTCTGTCTCTAACTACCTATTTATCTGTCTCTACCTCACTCTCTTTCTTTTTCTATTTTTTTTCTACTCAGAAATATTAATATAAAAAATATGCCGTTATAAATGTTTTTCCAGTGTCAAATTAAAAAGTATAACTGATTTAATTCAGTGACTCCTTGTGATTATCTCTGTATTAGATAAATTGGAAACAAAATACTTCTTACACAAAAAGGACATTTTACAATAATTTCATTTTCGACAAAAATACCGAAAGAAAAACGATAATATTAGAAAAAAGAAAAAAAAAAAGAGAGAGAGAGAGAGAGAGAGAGAGAGAGAGAGAGAGAGAGAGAGAGAGAGAGAAGAAAAGAGGATCGCAGAAACTCAGTATCATTAAATAGTCTGTTTGCATGTTATCTACAAATCTAGACATTCTGGCGACGTTTGTTGGCGGCAAGTGTCGTCATTGTAGTGCATCAGGACAAGCTTTAGTGGAACTCTGTCTCTCTTTTACAGACCTGTTACCTTCAGCTTTTAAACCGTAAAGATACCACCGAAGTTGCTCAAAACGGTAACTGTCGATTATCGCTATCGTGTTGTCTCTCTACCTTGTTAACCGATATCTCCAAAGATCGTCAGTAGCTAATATGGAATTACGAGTCAGAGAATTAGCCACTAAAATGCTTGACAGCAAGACAGCTTCGATTTAAGTAGCCACTTATAATGATGCAGTAAGAAAATTTGCTGTAAAATAATTACGTGTATTTAGAATATAGGCTGTATTATCCCACTAAACTGCTTTTCTTCTTGAAATACAAGATAAATGAACAAAACGTACGTACATACATGTATGTATAAGAAATGTGTTAGCTTCTAAACATTTACAAAATTTCTTACAATTAACATTTCTCATAGTTAAATCATTAATTAACCTGGTATATTATGAAAAAGAAAATCGTATCTGAATTCAGTTATATATACCACGAAACGTGAAACAAACTACTGCAGTGTGTGTGATGTACATAACATCTGTGCCTTGATAAATGGATTAACTTGTATATAGTTTCAAAATATACCTAAAATTTGTAGATATTATTTACAGTTTTAAGTCGGGTAGCACATTACATTTCTAAACAGACAGAAAGACAGATAAACACCATAACCGAATCTTTTTTTTTTATTTACAATTGTTTGTAGCGTATGGAATAATGCTGCAGTTTGGAAATAGCGTTGTTTTTATTTATTTATTTAAAAATAATAATAATAAATAAATACATACATGAAAGGCATTATCTGCATTAGATAAACAGAAAAAATCTTTAAAAAGAATAACTTATTAGGCTAAAACGAAATTCTATGTGGAAATCACAAATCTATACCCCATAGATAACAAATTTATCACTTTTTTTTAAATTTTCTTTACTTCTTTTCATTACAAATCACAAATGTTTTTTGTCAACAGTATAATAAAATAGCTATTACTAATTAAAGGTGCCTGGAATAGTGTTACTGCAATATATATTAATAAATATTTTATTTCTTGAACATCAAAACGCTTATTTTGACCTCATTTACGTCGTAAGAAAATGTATCGTTGTTTTCAGATCCATGATTTACTCTCGTCTAAAGACCTAGAGATCTCACACTCAGCCATACAGCCCTTACACCTATGTAATATATTTATATTCATTTTTTATAAATCCCTTTTTATTCTGAAAATCATTTACACGGCAATCACTTTTTTCGATCTTCATCCTCATTCTCAAAAGAAATATGTTTTGATTTGTACATATGCATGCATCTATGTGTGTATTTATGTATTTATGTTTATGTTTTTTTTTTTTCTATGTATGTATGTATTTATGAATATGGATTTTTTTGTTATGTATGTATGTACCTTTTCAGTTAATTATAAATAAGAGATAAACAGTTAATTATTTATCCAAATAAGTAAGTCAGCTTCATTATTTCATTTCTAATTTTATCGATATAGTTTTATCAAAAAATTATAAAGATAAAACTATTTATTTATAACGGCAACACCGAGAAAAAAGAGCAAAGAGAAATATGTATTGCTGTGAAACAGTTTCAAGATTTTTCTTTACAAGAAAATGCATTTTAGTTTGAATTAAAGAGACTCACGTAATATGGTACTCTTAGGCATATGGAATTTAAAAACTGAATAAGAAACTAAAACAGTGCAAACAACGCATTTAAATCAACAGAAATATGTGACACATATTTTCGAGGAAAGTAAACATACTACAAGAGCTTTATTAATTTTTGTGTTTAGCCGCACGCTCCAAAAGAAGCAAACGCACATAATACGGCCATCGATGAACAGATGAGAGCTCTGGTAGGAACAGATGAGAGCTCTGGTGGGGAAGAGATGAGAGCTCTGGTGGGAAGAGATGAGAGCTCTGGTGGGAACAGATGAGAGCTCTGGTGGGAACAGATGAGAGTTCTGGTGGGGAAGACATGAGAGCTCTGGTGGGGAAGACATGAGAGCTCTGGTGGGGAACAGATGAGAGCTCTGGTGGGAAGAGATGAGAGCTCTGGTGGGAAGAGATGAGAGCTCTGGTGGGGAAGACAGATGAGAGCTCTGGAGCTCTGGTGGGGGAAGATGATGAGAGCTCTGGTGGGGGGAAGACATGAGAGCTCTGGTGGGGGGAAGAGATGAGAGCTCTGGTGGGGAAGAGATGAGAGCTCTGGTGGGGGGAAGAGATGAGAGCTCTGGTGGGGGGGAAGAGATGAGAGCTCTGGTGGGGAAGAGATGAGAGCTCTGGTGGGAAGAGATGAGAGCTCTGGTGGGGGAAGAGCTCTGGTGGGGAACAGATGAGAGCTCTGGTGGGGAAGAGATGAGAGCTCTGGTGGGGAAGAGATGAGAGCTCTGGTGGGGAACAGATGTGAGCTCTGGTGGGGAACAGATGAGAGCTCTGGTGGGGAAGAGATGAGAGCTCTGGTGGGGAAGAGATGAGAGCTCTGGTGGGAAGAGATGAGAGCTCTGGTGGGAAGAGATGAGAGCTCTGGTGGGGAAGAGATGAGAGCTCTGGTGGGAAGAGATGAGAGCTCTGGTGGGGAAGACATGAGAGCTCTGGTGGGGAAGACATGAGAGCTCTGGTGGGGAAGAGATGAGAGCTCTGGTGGGGAAGACATGAGAGCTCTGGTGGGGAACAGATGAGAGCTCTGGTGGGGAACAGATGTGAGCTCTGGTGGGGGGGGAGCTCTGGTGGGGGAAGAGATGAGAGCTCTGGTGGGGAACAGATGAGAGCTCTGGGGGGAAGAGATGAGATGAGAGCTCTGGTGGGGAACAGACAGATGAGAGCTCTGGTGGGGGGGAACAGATGTGAGCTCTGGTGGGGGAAGACATGAGAGCTCTGGTGGGGGGGAACAGATGAGAGCTCTGGTGGGGAAGAGATGAGAGCTCTGGTGGGGAAGAGATGAGAGCTCTGGTGGGAAGAGATGAGAGCTCTGGTGGGGATAAGCGCTGACCACGAGCAGCCCCTAAGTAAGAAAGTAACAAGTCGACCTGAGATTTAAAAAAAAAAAAAAAAAAAAAAAAAAAAAACTTTAAAAAAAATTAAAAATATTACTTTTTTATTATTATTTATAATAATTTTTACTTCGAGCCTATAATCTGTCTTTGTAAATATTCCTGTCTTTGTAAATGTTCATATAAAAGAAATATTTCTGCTAATAAAATCTGGGTGATCCTTAATGAAATATATATGACGTCATAAAGACGATTATTACTATTATTATTATTATTATTATATTTAATTTATAATGCTAATGATCCTTAGAGGATCTTCAGCAATGTGGATATTTCTGACAATAGTCCAAACCTTTTCGCGTCTGACCGACTGTGCGCTTAAGCTATATAATATATAACGTTAAAATCGATATAAAACTGAACTGCGGTATTGATCTACAAAAACAACAACAACATGTTTTACTTCAGTATTCGATCGAATGCAGTGCACATATATGTGGTATTTTAAACAAGACAGAGAGAGAGAGAGAGAGAGAGAGAGAGAGAGAGAGAGAGAGAGAGAGAGAGAGAGAGAGAGAGAGAGAGAGAGAGAGAGAGAGAGAGAGAGAGAGAGAGAGAGAGAGAGAGAGACTCTACTAAACGTGTTA
This sequence comes from Chrysomallon squamiferum, assembly GCA_012295275.1. Lineage (NCBI taxonomy): Eukaryota > Metazoa > Mollusca > Gastropoda > Neomphalida > Peltospiridae > Chrysomallon > Chrysomallon squamiferum. The sequence continues at coordinate 12,632,209 of CM022671.1, forward strand.
TTATTAATGTTTTATAAAAGAGAGACAAATCCCTTTCTGTGGGCTTTTCTTGCCTATTAACAGCAAAGATTGTTCAGTGAAGAATCATTAAAACATATTGCAGTATTAAATGCGTGAACCCATTTTAAAGTACAGGATTTTTACTTGGCATCGAGAACACTGTACAATCTAATTGTGCATGTTTAACTTCCAGCAGATCATATGTACTTGTGTGTGTGTGTGTGTGTGTGTGTGTGTGTGTGTGTGTGTGTGTGTGTGTGTGTGCGTGCTAAATGAATCTGAAATTTATGTTACTAAATTCATGCTGTCGAATTCATGATTCGTTCTTTGTATGGTGGAAAGAAAACAAATATTTTCAAGACAGTTATTTGAATGATTAGATCTCAAACATATGGTGCTACTCCAGATTTACAGCCGTTTACTTGAAACGAATGGCTTTTCTATAATTTCCTTTTTCATTTTGATGAGAACAGATGGCATAAAATAATGCAGAGTTTAACCTGTCAAGTTTCCTTCTATTTGATACAATTTACAGCGGTTCCACTTCTTGGCATTCACTAAAAATAACGGTAAAATGAATTTATTGTTCTTATTGCAAAGGTTCCAAAATATTTAGTTGAATCATATCTCTAAAAAACACTTAAATACAAGAACAAAAATTAAATTTTTATTAAATTAGCAGGAGAAAATATTCATATTTGATCAATCTAAAAATTAATAATGAAATTGAAATATTTGTTAATTTCAAATTCAGCATAAAACCGAACATAATTAACATGTGTCCTGTATCCCAGTATTTATAAATTTATTAACCATTTTGAATTAAATGTCTTTCTTCGAAATCAAGCACCAGAAGGTAGTAATTATGAATGAGATTTCTTTCTTTTTTCGAGAATTGCCTAAGCGTTAAGAAATTAACACAAATACCAAACACATTTAATTTACGAAATCCTGTTACTTCACGGCATTACTTTTAATCGTTCACTGTAATTGACATGGCAACATAGGTAGACATTTAAAACTCATCTAACTGTGTATAGGGAATTGTTTCATTTCTTGTTGCAGATCAGTACGTCTGACAGTCTCCAAAGTTCAGATGAAACCAAAATATGCTACTGTTCAAGTTAATGTGATCCTCTGCAATGCAGTACAAACAAGATGTCAGTACGCATCATCTCCGCTATTAATCAGTATCCAAGATGCAGGAGTAAACTGTTTAATGACATATTTCAGTGTATTTGTTGTCAGTTAAATTTCAAAATAGAGTAATCATAAGCCATACAGTAACGAATTGGAATGAGACAGAGAGAGAAACAGACACCGAGATGTAGATATATAGAGAGATTCAAAGACAGACACACACAGATAAACATATACAGAGATATATAGAAATATACAAAGTAGAGAGAGAGGGACAGAAAGGAAACAGTATACACACGCGAGACAAATTATAAGTTAGAGCTAATTTATAACACGTATGCAAGTATATATGCTAGAAGATAAAATATATTTGTTTATTTCATTAATTTAATATAAGGCACCATCATGGTTTTGACAGAAATATCAAATATTTGGCATATTTAGCTTCTGTTCCTCAAAAAAAAGAAAATAAGAATAAGAATGCAAAGGAAGAAAGAATAAAAAAAAAAATGAAAACAAAGATGTATAATTTTTAACATAATTTTTATGTCACATGCTTCAACGAATAAAAATAAAAAAATCAATTTTGTTTATAAAACAGCTCCAAACGTATTAATCAATGTCTTATAAAAATGTGTTACCAGATTTAATGAAGATATGCATGTTGTTAGTTTAATATTACAAGCGTGAAATTTTACTAAAAATGTTTTATACTTCTTAAATAGCTTTAAAAATATATACATAAATATTGCAGAAGCTATTTTGTTAGATTTCTTACCAACGTAAATCTTTTAGGATGGCATACAAATTAAAAAAATTATCTTGAAAGTTAAACAATTTTACACATTAATTAAAATATAAGATGAATAGATTAGTATAAATGTTTGTCATCATTACTGTTATTGGAAGTCCGAGATGTTTTTCAAGACTAAATTTGTCATTTCATTATATAAAATTATTATTCACAGAAATGTTATTTATTGTGAAAATAATCAACCTTTCACTAATGATTATGAGTGAATTATTAATTAAAGTTTTGAAACTCATTTATTCCTTATTTATACCTATATATATAAATTATTAATGTTTTGAATACATATATTTATTTACTAATGTTTTAACGACTATATTGTATATTAATGTTTTTAAAATGATATATTTTATTAATGTGTTTAATTATATATTGTTTTCTAATACTAATTTAAAAGCGAACTTTTTATTACTATTTTAATGTTTGTATTGTTTATCACCGAAATTTAAATACACTTATGTTCATAAAAACATTTGGAAAAAATTATTAAAGTACATTCTTTCTTATTATTCTTAAATCTAAGAAGCTGCATGATAGAAGTGATTAGTAAAATAAGTTTAATACATGTTTGTATTAATATGTATCATGTAGAACACAGGAAAAATATTTAGTAACGTGAAATATTAACTAACGATTTCTTATAAATTGTGTTAATCATACTTTTTTTTCTTTTGACTATAGTAATAAAGATTTAAAGATTTATATCTCATTCCCAAATATCATTTTCATGTTCTGTTTTGACGTTACTAAATATTCGATTTACTTTTCAAAGTATTTTTTTTTTCAGCCAGAGATTACAACATAGTATAATAGAAATAATGAATTATAGAACTGTTGAGAGAGAATTGTGTAGAGATACGATTTTGAATGAGTATCATCTATAAAGTTTATTTGTAACAAAGTTAAATAATGTATTAATCTCGTTTAATTACACATAAATATAAAACATCAACAGTTGTAAATGTAACGTTCTGAAAAATATAGTGTACAAATGGTTTTGTAAACAATGGAATTTTAAATTTGTTTTGAAATTAGTTTATAATATGATTATTAAACACGAATATATCACTGTAAGTAATGAAATGAAAAAGAAAAAATGCACTTACTCCCAGTTGCTGTCAGGCGGCGGTAGATCTCCAATTGTTGTCAAGGTCAAGGTCGACCAAAACAAAGACGCCAAATATTTTCGGGTCACAGTTGAATATTCTCCAACCGGAAGTGGATATGACCACTTTCCTTTGAAATCTTCTGCTTCTGAAATTAGGTAATAAAAAGCAGCAAACCAGTGTGAACCCAGAAATAACATGTGTGTCAGGTTAGCCACACGAATAAAGTTTGGATACGCAGATTTAGATTCCAACATGTGTATAAAACCGAATGTCCTGTACACTTTTATGAATCTTGGAAATCGAATCATTGGATGTATTCCAATATATAGCTGAACTAGATCAAGAGGCAACAAACAGGAAATATCCGCGTAAAACATGTATTTATTTTTCATATACTGTTGTGCAAGTTTTTTAGTATCATACACCATTAACCCTTGGTCGAGATAACCAGTTCTGAATTGCACGAAAATATCCAATACATAAATCACATCACATAAGGCATCAATCACAAACCAAGCGGTCGGACTGCTATTTTGAATCTCCTTGAAAGCTTCTCGAGCGATTGTAGACCAGAGGTTATACAAAACAGCCAGAGTGGTTATCCCCAGCCAGTAGAACATAAACTGTCCATTATAATGGGCTACAAAATGGCGTGCACTTTTCGGTTTCTGCCACTGGGCAGGCAGTTTAAGCTCCTGGTCATCGTCAGGCGGAGGAGTGTGATGAACTCGTTGGTTTCGTGTGGAAAACTTCTTCATAAACGAATCTTCTCGTTGAATGTCAATTCGTTTCTTTTCTTTAAATTCCGAAGAAAGGGTCTGAATTCCGTTGGCAGCTCTCAGAGTGTTTCTAAGTCTTTTCCAGTGTGAGCCGTCCATGGAAGCACCTGGTTTCCTCCTCAGTTTATTCATCTTTAGTTTTACCCCTGATCCTCGAGACTCTGAGCTACTGCGCCTGTCGCCACTGTTACCACCTTCCTGCAATATTTTGCAGGTTACTGAATGCGAGTGGTCGCAGTCTTGTTCTTCGTTACCATCAACCATTTTTGTTGTTTCCTCTTTTAAGTCAAACGTAACGATTTCCGTTTCCTTTTCTGAAGCACTGTTGGCCATACTGTGATACAGCTGAAAAATAAATTATTTAGTCCAATTCATTTGTTCATTAAAGAAACTGATTAAGTCAGATTAATAAACAGGTTACTAATTTATTAAAGATTAATATTCAAATGTTTTTTCTCTTAACGATTAATATTTATTTCTAAATTTATTATTATTATTATTATTATTATTATTATTATTATTATTATTATTATTATTATTATTTAAAAATTACGGTAGCTCATTAATTCTCAAGTCATTCCTAAATTAAGCTTAATATATGTGAGTGTTATTTAGATATTTTTATTTACTTGTTTTATTTAATGTATTTAAACTGTTAGTCTAATATTCATATTTGATAATAAATAAATTATCAGTTTCAATATTAGTTCTTTTTAATAATGTTTATATTAAGGTCAATATTTTTATTTAGAGATATAAAGGTTATTGACTAAAATATATATCATTGTTATCATGAAGTCAGTTCATACACTGATTAGTAATCAAACATTTAAAATCTATATTTATACATTTGGAAACATTCAGCTATATTTAGAACTTTTTGTTTCATATACAATGGAGTTTGTAACAATTTTTAAAATACGTATTACTTTGATATAACTGAGTACGTGCATGATATATATTTTTTAAAATGGGTTACAAACTTCATTGTATATGAAACAAAAAGTTCTAAATATAGCTGAATGTTTCCAAATATATCAATATTTATTTAAAATGTGTGTGTGTGTGTATATATATATATATATATCTGTGTTTCTGTTTAAGTATATTAATATTAATGTATCAACTGATCACGCGCTAAACTTTCAGATTTATCTTATTTTATTTATTCAAGTATTATCTGTGATAGACCTATTACATTTACCTGATTTTTCAGAGGTGTTTCCGACACTGAAGCAGACAAAGGAAAATTGATCACTGAAACTTAGATAATTTCAGTGACGTTAACGCTGTAGTCCATTTTTTATCCACTGACTGTAAGCTGTAAAATAAAATAAATAAATAAATAAATATATACATACATAATACGTACATACGTACATACATACATACGTACATACATGCGTACATACATACATACATACATACATACATACATACTGCATATATACTACATACATACATACATACACACATACATACATACATATATACATACACACATATACATACATAATACATACATATATACACACACATACTAGATACATACACACACACATGCATACACACACACACACACACATACACATACATAGGTGCGAATGGGTGCCATACGTTCGAGTCTCGTCAGCGGCATCTGACGGGGTTTGTGAGGTCGTTATTGGACTTTGTCTTTCTGCAACAGTGCGTTCCCAAATATTGTCTATTCATACGTACATAAGACAGAAAATATTCAAAATCCTAAACAACATACACACGTGCACATAGAATAGATGTGCATATATACTTGCAGTATTCACATATTCACTCACATTCACTTTCATGGTCATGTAAAAATAAACAAATACATATTTGCATACATGTGAACTAAGCTATATCCAAATTCAAAATAAACAAACATTTCAGTAATAAACATACATTTTTAGTTAAGGTTACCACATTGTAATGATGATGACTATTATTATTATTATTATTATTATTATTATTATTATTATTATTATTATTATTATTATTATTATTATTATTATTATTTATGGACTGTTACTACTACTACTATTATTACTACTAAAACTGCCATTATGACTACTGCTGTTATCAACCAGTTATCACCAACATTATTCCTAATAAGTAGTAATAACTGTTACTGTTGTAATGGTAGTAGTTATATTAGCAGTTACTGTTGCTGTAACACTAACATAAGCAGTACACTGTCGATCTTTCTTTGTTGTTGAAATTTGTTTTTAAATTATTTTCAGGATAACAGCTTATTTTCATAATCATTACATAATTAATATCTAATAGTTGTAGAAAGTAAGCTTTAACGTGTTCTAATCGAATATTCGTAACTTATCCACAATCATTTAATAATACTCAGATTTGTTCCATTGACCCAATTTACTGTAAGTGAATTTATTTAATAAATAAATTTAAAAATCAGTAAATCTATTAAAATTAATGTTTTGAATAAACTTGCATTACACGATATAATGTTTTATTTATTTATTTATTTATTTATTTATTTATTTATTCTCTATACACAAATATTTCAGCACAAATTTATTTTAGACTTTACAAACAAAATGTAATATGTATTAAAAAATGAACATAAATATTTTAATCGCATATATTTTATCTATATTATTTACTTTTCAGTCAGTTACATAAAATATAAAATATATCAGTATAAAAAATATCACAGTGAAAATAATTAAAATAATAGAACAGTAAGTAAAGCATAATTAAAAAAAGAAAAGAAAAAAGAACAACAAAAAATTATTTAAAAACCCAACAGAAACGTTATGATTACAATCATGATGTCGAGGAAAACGTGTTGATGAAAACAAAAAGAATAATAATATGAAAAAATTATCATCGTCATCATCATTATGACGAGAACAGAAGTAGATAATGATGAGAAGAAAAAGAGGAAAAGGAAGAAGATTAGTTTGGTGATAGTGATAATGTCAAATAGAGAGAGAGAGAGAGAGAGAGAGAGAGAGAGAGAGAGAGAGAGAGAGAGAGAGAGAGAGAGAGAGAGAGAGTAGGAGGAGGAAGAAAAGGATGATTAGCAGATTCAAAAGAAATTAATGAAAAAATATAAAACTATTCGAAAGAAAAGTGAGAAACAAATCTTATTTTCCATGTTAAGCATATTACATATGTAACAAGTTACAGCTGGTAATCTGAAACAGGGCGAGATAACAACCTGGTATCTCCATTCGTTAATATTCTGCTTTTTCACAAAAGCTGTGAACTCTTTCATCATGTTTCAGAAGGAAAAACACCCACAGAATATACTCTAAAACAAATTACAACTAATTACCTCTCCGAAACTGCTAGATGCCAGACTCTCGTGACAGCCGACTCCCTGCATGTTTAACTACGAATCCAGGTCACTGCGATAACGTGAACACTGTGCACAAGGAGAGAAAAACAGTTTGCTGCAAACGTAACCGTGTCCTCAGGTGGGAGACAGCTGGCACTACGCAACGATTGCAAATACTGATTAAACTGTCGTCACGATTTATGTTAGGTTTTTTGTTTGTTTTTTTGGTTTTGGGTTGGTTTTTTTTGCATTTGTACCTGTTGGCATAATTTAAAGTCACTACACCTGGTAACGATGGTAACAGCTAACGAGTTGGTGCAGGAACAAAATAGCATGATGTAAAGATATTTAGTTTGACAAATAACAATGTTTAATAACAGCAGTCAGATCAGCGTACATAAATGGATCGTTTACGAGTTATGCAAATTGGTCACGTGAATTATAATAAAATATCGTGAGCATTTTATTTCAAACATAATCAGTAATATGTATAAGATTTAGAAGTTGTCTAATTAAGAATATAGTATGCATCCCTTTATTTCTTATTTACCAATATTTTCTTCGTTCAGGTTATTTTCTTTTTCTTCTTCATAATGCTGTTCATTTCACATTTATTTTTCAGTAATATAAAACATTTATAAATTTCAAACAAGGTAAACATACGTGAATCTAAAATATGCCTGCTGCAGAGATTAATAATAATAATAAGACAAATATTTTCATCTTAAAACAGTTTAAATAGAAATGAAACACGAAAAATAACATTATATTATTCCCACTTGAAATAATAAAGGAAGATGTCCAGCTCTGAATTTAGATAAACATTTTATATATATATTCCATTCATTATTTTAATGATTTTATGGAGATAGACAGACAAACAGACAGACAGACAGACAGATACACATATAGATAAATTACACCAAATCTACTGTCAACAAATGACTAAATAGGTAATTTGATCTTGATAAGTATGTGGTGCATATAGTACTATCACTACAGGTTTGAATTCTTACTTATTTTAATACACATCTTTATCTGTTTATGTATGTATGTATCTATCTATTTGTCTATCTATCTATCTATTTATCTATCTATCTATATATATATATATATATATATAGTGCTATATTAATTTATTCCATTGAAGGTGGGCACCTTTTTCTCTTTAAAATCATGTATTTCGTCCAAAAACGCTTAAAGTAGTATATAAGAAAATTCTTAAATATAAATTATATTTATTTTGAGTTTTCAAAAGATAAAACAGCTGGGAAAAAAAAATGAAAGAGAAAAATGCTTTTGTTTACGACGTAGTATAGCCATATAGTAACATATTTTAAAAATAAACGAGAAAAAGAAACATATTCGTGCCTGGCGATAGACTGCTACTATTATATTATTACTATCATTATTATTACTATTACTACTTCTACTACTACTATTATTATTATTATTATTATCATTATCATTATTATTACTATTACTACTTCTACTACTACGACTACTATTATTATTACTACTCCTACTACTACGACTACTATTATTATTATTATTATTATTATTATTATTATTATTATTATTATTATTATTATTATTATTATTATTATTTGTAAAGAAAATGTTATGTGTTCCATAAAATATTGTGGTTTTGGTATACCAGTGGAAGAACTTGAACGATAAATTTACAAATTGTCACGCGGGCAGAAATCGACCGTTAATCGATCAGGTGCTGATTTTAGTTTATCTTTGTTGCTTGTAACAGATTGGAACAAAAAAAATAAATGAAAAAGAGTCACAGTAAATGGTAGTTGATAAACAGAAATTACAAGTGACTGAAAAAAGGACAAAAGCACAAAGATATAACTAAAAATCTGGATCATCGACGTTTTCCCTATCAGACTCGTTCTCCTTACAGCTTAAAAAGGATAATCTAAAAGCAAGGGCAAGAAGTTAATTGATCAAAATAATAATTTAAACTCCTCTCAATTTCGAAAGGCAAATATTTAAAATTTGTTACGGCTCTATTTAATCTTGAAATTTGATACTGAATTTTTCTTATACTTTTCTCGAAGTGGAAGTGCTGAAGAGGAGCACTTCGGACACTTTCATTAATTGACGCAGACTGATATCGCTCGAGGTTTTGATCTCCAATTATTGGTAAGAAGATAATTTAGAACGAAGATTGACTGAGATCCAGCCTGTACCTATAGATAACATATTTCAATCGATAGGGGTGTTTTCTCGAATTTATACTGCCATAATGAAACTGATTGCGGGTTTGTCCGAAGTAATTCGTTCAATATCCAAAATGTCAGGTTCAGTATCAGTAGTATAGTAACCATTTGTCGTTGATTCTGAAATAATGCAGAAATGAAGGATGGAGAATCCGAACTCGTGTCATTCTGTGATTCAGCTACTTGTTAGGGGCTCAAAAACTAATTCGATGATAAGATTTTCCCAATCTGTTAGAAACATTCTGAATGTTAAGTCAGCTTAGGAATTTAATATTAAATATCTTGAATGACCAAATTTCAACCATTTCATGTTGTGTAAACATCTTGTTTTTGGCGGAGTATGAAATAGTTTAATTATGGTTTCTAATCTTTTTCTGATCTAATATCTCAAATTATTTTATCTTCTTTTTGCGTTCGCAAATTCTATTATAAACATAACTTTAAAAATGTATGCAGTAAATGCGATAAAATAATTTAAAGCATCTTTGCTGTATCTGTTTTGTTTTGCCTGTTTTTAATATTTTTCAATACGAACAGTTCTTTGGTAATAGCTGTCTCTAAAGCATTAACAAAGTTTCCGACAGCCATTACTGTTAGATCATTCATAAAAATCGTTCCTCAACTAGATCGATGTCAACGTAACTTTAGCTAATCAACTGTGCTTTAGTTGTATCACAAGATCATTTGTTCGTCCCCTTTAATTTTGCTCGAGATTGGAAGTAACTTCAGGCAAACTTCACCAGACAGTTGTCTTGAAACTGTGTCTTTTCTTCCATTTTTCTAGATGTTAAACCGAAAACCACATTTCACGGCAAATCAGGATGAAATTCAGCCTATATGTACTAAAAGAAGTTCTGAAAAGTTTTGAATTAGGACGATCATGGAGATTGTGAACCATAAAATAGCAGGACGTAGCAAAACGGCTTGTCGCAATTTTGAGTTACTTTTACTTGAAAGGTGATCCATTATGAAAGGTGTATCAAATTAATTTGGTATGTGTTGATGTACTATTCACTGAACATTTTGCCGCTAATATAATTATGATGGAACCTCAGACAGATAGACACAACTGTTGATCACAGCAATGAGATTCTATAAAATTTTATTTACAACTTTTTACAATAACGTTAAAGCCATGATGAAGTAGTGCTGTTGTTTTGATGTTTGTAGCGTTCTCTTAAAATCCATTTGTTCTGTAGCACACGTCTAACTCTAGAACAGAAGCTATAAATCAGCGTTCTTAATACAGTTTAAATACATCCACATAACACAGATGTCATGATACTGAATGAAACTAAATTTTCAACCTCATAAATCTAATTACCCATGTGATAAATAGATCTTAAATATCGGAAGTATTTGTATATTTAACTTATAAACAAATATTTCAATATTATTTGAAGTACGTTATTTACAGACATTACTGATACACATTTTTCTTTCTTCTAACTATATTAAAAAATAAATAAATACGCTTGTGTGATTGTGAAGCAGAGATAGCCTACGTACTCTGTGTGAATTACATAAAATTTCAGTATATGTTCGGGTAGTGAAATAAGATGAGCGTAACTCGCAGTTTCAACGTTATTCCTAGTAATTACAGTCACAAATAATAATAATAATAATAATAATAATAATAATAATAATAATAATAATATATTTAATTAAGAATTAGCAGAGCTAAAAAGATGATAATCTTTAAATTAATAGGATGTAAAGAAAGATAGGTAGAAGGATGAGAAAGAAGAAATCTGAATCTTTATATATGATATTGTTTACCATGTAAATTATACACCTACCACGCATATAAGAATATATAGCATTTACAAAGAATATTATTTTTTATCTAATCATTATATAAGAAGATCATTTACAATGATACATTTTGATGACTATTTAATATAATGGTACGGATAAGCATGACTCTCACTGATGATGACGATCACCACCACGATGGTTATGATGATTTAATTATGGTGAATACTAAAGACAGAAATTACGTTTATTTTCTGAAATTGAAATGATATTTGTTGTGTTTTCTTTCCTTTCTTTTCTTATTTATTATTAGTTTTGTTCGATATTAATTGAATTATTAAACAAAATTAGAAGAACGAACAAAGAAATTAAAGTATTTAAATTTTGAGAAAAAGAAAACTAAAATATATATATATATTTATTTATAGTCAGAAAGTATTTAATCGCTGACAAAACAGTCCAGAGAATGATATCAACATTTGAGAGAAAAAAAGAATATCTCTCTCTGACATAATGCATTAGCATCATCAACAACATCAGCAGAATCAACGTCACAAACAGTAAGCAGAAATAACAGTAAATAATTATAAAATATTGCCACTACTTACCGTACTGTGGTCACGATAAGCCACGTCAACAGCTCTGATCACTAAATATAAATGTTTAGCTACAGATAATCATATTCATAAATGTATGTATATATACATATAGAGCTGTCAGATTTACAGCCACTCAGATATGTAATGTTTTACTCGCTTGTAATGAAATGTGTGAGTTTTGTTGCAAACGGTACGTTCTTGTCTATGTACAGTATGTTACTTGAAGTTATAAATAAATATTATTTAAGTACTGCACATCCACGATTCGTCATATATGTATAAAAATGTTGGGCCACTTCCAGCAATTATTTGATAGTATAAATTCACATTATACAATGCACGATGTTTTGTTTGTTAATTAGACTTTTCCTTTTTTTCAAATGTTTTCCTTTTTTTTCTTTTTTGCCCTCATTTTCCTGACTTCTTAAATACATTTTGTGCAAAATCTAACAAATTCATAAATTGCATTTATTTATATTAAGAATATACATAGTATAAAATCGTCTTTCAAAATAATATTATCAACATTTCAAAAAAACGAAACTGACTGAGGCATGTTCATTATTTAATGTTTAGAATAAACGTAGTGTAAATCACTTTACAATAGCTATATTATTTTCTTTACCAATATATTGTTTCTATGTAAATATGCACTAGAAGAGATTCTGAAATATGCTTACCTTATTTTCTTAAATGTTAATAAAGTCAGTTTGTTTCAAATCCACAAACGATATACCTTCCATCCAGAACGGACAATCAAATGCAATTAAATGTGAAAATAGCGTTATAAAAGTAATTTCTCAATATCTTCCCATAAAAAAAATAAAAATAAAAAAAATAAAATCACCTATTCCTTAGCACGAATATCGATCCATTTCAGGTTTACTGTTTGTATGTTACTTTCCGAATCAACATCAGGATGTAACCAAATACTTCTTATAAACTGTATCAAAGTCGGGTGTATTATATTATTTTAAGAGTGAGATCTTTGTTTCTGTAAAATATTGTAGAGAGCCATTCATATTTTTTCCCAACTTACGATACCATCTAACTTCGAAAGCTGAAACTATTTGTTGTTTCAACAGCTGTGTACGTCCGCGACATGGAGTCCCCTGCTGCTTCAACACACAGTCCTCTCAGTCTGTCTTAACTTGTCACATATATATACTCTGACAAGAAAGAAACGCAAAGAAGAAAAGTGTTTAATATTTGATCTTACCAAATACTGTTGGCTTTTTACCTTCTTTTTGTTGTTGTTATTGTTTTGTACACTTGCTGAATGATTATGTTTCTTAATGACCCTAACGCACATTAAACTGTCAGTTGTTTGGCGAAAGCACATGAAAATCGGTGAATAGTTTGGGTACTGATGGGTAATTAAAGCTGCAATTCTTTCAATAATGCTTCATTTCTATTTCTACGTAGAAATCGAAACATTGCAATAGGCCGCCTCCGGATAGCTGAATCGCAGTCGGCATTGCTACGCCACGTGAACGTACATCACAGCAGGCAGCAGCAGTTTAAGTCACCTGAAGACTAGAAATGCAAGATATCGCATAACAACTGCAGCACAAGATCGCTGCTTCCGGTTTCTGCGTCACCGAACTGCCAGAGGAACGAATAGCGAATATTTTGTCTGTGCATTTTTTTTTGACAGAGTATGCGAAACTTTGACATACTGCTCGAAATTTTAGGTGGTAAAAGTATGACAATA